>OW204025.1:15301176-15466176 GCA_934048045.1 Polygonum aviculare | reverse complement strand
TTGTTTACTCCACTCAGCAATGCCAAATCATGTACAAAACCCACATTCCATAATCATTCATTCTACCAGAGCTATCCCAGTGAGATCGAGTGGCCAGTAACTCCGGACCCTTATAACAAACTCATGCAAACAATGAAACATAAGCTAGAATAGCACATCTAGAGTCAGCAAGCATATAGCATTGAACTACAGAATTCAATTCAATGAACCTACACCAGAGCTTCTGAATAAAGCATGACCAAATTCAGCTCCATATGTATAGCAACAGTGCATCCCCATGCTTATAGCACCATCAATCAAATAAACCTACAACTGTCGTCCATCAAAATACATAAGCTAGCTGCCGATGAACAAAAAAAGTTCTCAAATTTGAACTGAACCGCTACAAAGATCAGAGAAATTCAAACCAAACATAATTACCAACACCATAAACGTACTATAAATTTATGACTATGGGAAATAAAAGCCATTGCAAAACAAACAAGGCCGAAGAAAGGGGAGAGAGAGTAAAATAGAATTGAGAGCAGAAATTAACCAAGTGAGGGAAATTATAGGTGCTGGAAGGCTCGGGTAAATTAAGTAACACAAAACCAGTACTCTTTCGTGAAGATAGAGAGAGGTGAAATGGTAGATAAGTATAGGTTCGTTATGGGTTCTGAGGATAGCATTTTGCAGACAACGAAATCAGATTTTTTTGCGGGTTTTGATTGGTTGGATCAGCCTGATCTACCAACAACCTTATGTGACTAGCGAGGACTCAACAAGCAGTCAAAATTCAAAAAAAATAAACGGTACCAGATGAACCCATAACTCTTTCTGGTTAACAATATTGAAAAAAATTCCTAAAATTAGTTACGGTTAACTGAAACTAAACTAAACTAAACTACACTAGGTGTACCCGTCGTGCCATGCACGACAATGACTCATATTTCATATTTTAAAATTATATTAATTTTAAATAAGATATTAATAAGTAAAAGCATATAATGGAAATTTTAGTATGTGAAAATGTTATTTTTTTCTAAACAAAAAAGATTATTTTTCAGATTTGTAGTACCACATGTATCACCTATGAGATTATAAAAATATAAAACATATTCTAATTATAGAACACTCTATGTAAATAAAAGTTTACTTATTTAATATAAGCTAAGTTATTATGAAAATTATAATATATAAGTTAAGTAAAATATAGTAAATATAAACCTATTTAATATTAAAGATAGGAATAATTTTTTGATTATAAAAGAGGGTTTCTATTTTAAAATTATTTTAAATTCAAAAATGTTTAATTACTTCTTACATAGTTAAAATAACATGATTTTTTCAATTGTTTAATTATGAGAGATAAAATCAGACTTAATAGGAACATGATAATACATTCTTAAGTAAAATTTAATAAACATAAATTGATTTAGTATAAAAGATAAAAATATAATTATTTAGAAAAAGGGGCTTCCATTTTAAATTATTTTTTAAATTCCAATTTTTTAAATTATTTCGTACATAAATAGATATAAAAGGTAATTGAAAAGATAAGTTAATTAATATGTATCTTTTATAGAGGGAAATTTTAAAGATAGATCATATTGTTTTAAAGATAGATATTAGATGAATAGAATAAAGATAAAATTAAAGATTAGATCATTAAGGAAATTTTAAAGACAAATATTATGTCTTCAAAGATAGATATTAGATGGGTAAGAAAAAAGATAAAATTAAAGATTGGATAAATAAGAAAAATAAAACATATAAAATTGTTAATGAAGTGGAGCCAGAATTAACGTGGAGGCTCGAAATTCTCCGGCTTTAATATATAGTATAGATTTTTAGTTGATATAATATAATATGGCCGGAACATAATTCAAAAAATTAGGATAGGATCCTATCTAAATTTATAATGGGAAATTATAATTTGCAAAAAAAGGATAGGATCAAAAGGGGATAAACTTAGTAGGATTGATTAAATATATATATGAGCAAAACAAACCCAAAAAAAAACTGAATTGTAATCTGCAAAAACTTAATTTTTTTAAAAAAAAAATATATATATTTTTTATCCTATTCAAACAAAAAATTTTGGATAGCATCCACGTACATTATTTTGGATAACCTAAATTGATTTTGTGCTTAATTTGGATAGGATCCACATAAATTGATTAACGTACATTAATATGGATAAAGCTTGTGGTTCTAACCTCCTCCTAATTCTAAGCATGATTATAGTAACAAAATCTTAAAAAATAAGTTTCTATGATTGATTTTGTACGTGAATCAATTTGATTTTCATACATAAATATGAGGTGTCATTTTTAAAAATTGTAGATGTGACTTGTATATTAGGTGTACAAAGTGTAAATGAGGTGGCTTAATTAGAAAGGTAAATATTAATGATGTGGCTTATTAAGAAAATGACACGTGTACAAATTCGAGGTGGCCTAATGTAGGAGCGCCATGTGGCGAAATCCTATGTGGCGCAATGAGAAGGCTTTATTTCTTAGTGGTTTTAAATATATATAATAGATTCTTTAAATGGTTAATTGATAAATAGATAGTATAATCTCTCTATTAAGATATGGCTAACCGAATCAAAATTTTTATAGCTAACCAATATCTAACAACCGACTAATGATTACTATAACTAGGGATGCACATGGGGACGTGGCGGGGCGGATAATGTATTCTCCATCCCCATCCCCGCCCCCTAGTAGTTCCCCCATCCCCGCCCCATCTCCATCTAATCCCCGCCGGGGAGCGGGGCGGGGAATACCCATCGGGTTCGGGTATGTTAATGGGTTCCCATTTTTTGTTTTTTTTTAATTAAGGAGTCTTATTTAATCTAGGATTACTAAAAATTACCTCAAATTCTAAGCAAAATTAAACTATATATCTACTTTATAACATATATATATATATATGGATAAACTCAAATATTAAATACCATAATTATATTAGAGACCATTCATGCAAAGTTGGTAAAACTAGAAGATTATCCATCCAAAACTATTAAAACTAGAAAATACATAACTTAAAAATCTCAACAAACACATCATAGAGAATGTAAATATAGTAAGGTCTTCGAGACTTCAACTTTGATAAATATAGTACTAGTCTCATACGACGAATCATAATATTTTACATATAGACTATAGTTTAGTATAAAAATAAAATTTATATTATTTTACATACAGACTATAATTTTAGTATAAATTAAATAGTTATATAAGATAATATATTAATAACACCAGAGTCGGGTACTAAATGGGGCGGATAATGGATTCCCCGTCCCCGCCCGATCCCCGTCGGGGAATTGAAACCCAATCCTCATCCTCACCCCACTCCCCACTAAGTCGGGGAATTCCCGCCGGGTCCCCGTCCCCGTGGGGCAAATGTGTATCCCTAACTATAATTAAGTAACTGAATATCTAGGGCCAAAATACCATATCTACTACTCCCTCCGTTTAAAAATATTTATCATTTAAGCATAATTCTCTTGTTCAATAATATTTTTCATTTAACATATTTTACCACAATTTTTCCAATATTATCCCCATTGATTAAAAAAAATTGCATAAATATATACTAAAAAGAAAAAGATCTTCAAAAGATTGAGAATACTTTAGGAAAATCATATGGTTCCTTAATTTGAGAGACAAATCCTAAAACGACATATATTCTTGAACGGAGGTAGTATAGTACAACATAAAGTAGAACCAAAGTCTGTAAAAATTTGTGCTACGTCATCATGCTTGAATAAAATAATAATTTTATTTTTTTAGATTAGTTTTTTTTAAAAATAATCTTTATATCTAATTGATATCTTATCCAATTTACTTATATATAAAATTTATATCTTCTCCAATGTCCTTATAAATACTTAATATCTTATCTTATTTTTTATATCTTAATATTGTTTCTAACATGATTTACTTTTAATGTTATATTCTTATGCGAATAAAAAAATTCAAGTGATTTTTTTAAATGCTTAACCATTTTTCCATATTAATTATTATACATTTTTTTAAATTAACATTGTATTAACAAAAATACACATATAGGTCAATAGGTTCAGACTTAGGTCTGTCGTGTTTAGATTGTAAATTTTCGAGTTAAAAACATAATCAAATCAAAATTCAATCTCAAATCAGTTAATTCACATTTATATTTACAATACTTGTACACGTACGGGATTTGTACTAGTTGATATTAAAAAGAGTTGCTTTTGAACATTTGGGTATTAAAAAAAATCTTTTGGACATTTAGGTATTAAAAAAGCAAAAATTGAACATTTGGGTAAGAAATAAACAAAAATAGGTCATTTTGGTATTTTTATATTAAAAAATTGATTTTCATTCAAAAATTTCTTTTTAAGTTGAAATTGATGTTTTTTTTTATTATCCTTTCCAACTAATTATTACTCAATTTTTTAAAAATTTCAACTTAAACATTTTTAAATGAAGTTAGCTAGATATTATTAATTTAGTTTTAAAAGAATTATTAAAATAAATATTGATTTAAATACCACTTTAAAAAAGAGTTACTTTACAACATAATTTAATGAAATATGTTTTCAATTGTATGTGTAATAGAGCAATCTGATCAACTCATTCTTCTTATGGATCTTATATATGTCTTTACAAATGAACAATATTAAAGATACTATTTCCATTTTAAACAACCAAAAGATACATTATGATTTATGATGAAATAATGAAATTATGTTGTAAGGCAAATAAAACTCTTTTTTGCTTGGAAAATGTTATTTCTAAATATTTTATCATATGTTTAAGCAATTTCAAGTTTGATTTTTGATTTTTTCATATGCAATTTGATTATAGTTTTATTAATTATATATAAAAAACTAGTTTTAACCTATAATAACATTTTAAGTTTTATTTTGCATGTAAATTTGATTATTTTCATAAAATTGTACTAAAATGACAAAAATTTTCTTTGAAAACTCAAATGTCCAAATATTTATTTTTTAGTACCTATTTGTCCAAATATGCCTTTTAAATACCCAAGTGTCCAAAAGTGGTATTTTGTAATACCCAATTGGTATTTTGGCCGAATATCTAGTTAACAAAGTTTAGGATAACCAAGTGTGCCCATCCCTAGGTATTAGTGTTTAAGCTAGGAACTAACAAGGGGAAACGATAATAACTAGCTGAAATTGAGCAACAATCGATTAACACTATTGAGAAGAAAGGGTTACTGTTAGACTTGGCCCAACATGGTGGACCCAGACTAGAGAAAAGGACTCCAACCAATGCGATTCTAAGACAAGGCCCATGAAAGGGTTAGGCCTATCGTAAAGATATTTATCTTGTATCCATCTAGATATGATAAAAGATAGAAAGAATCATATTGCATATATATAGGCTCTGTAAACCCTAAAAGGGTATTCATTCCATACAACAATAAAAACACGAGTATTTACTCTCATTCTTTCTCTCGAGATATTCATCGATTATTGCCCGATTCATGCAAGATAATTACTCGGTAAATTCTAGCTCAAATAATTTGGCGTTCACCGTGGGACAGGTAATCGATACAATTAAAGAGAAAAAGAACTCACCTTCCAACCAGAAAGGAAATGTTGAGATCAAGGAACGCTAACCTCGATCCACCCACTAATGGGGGCGATCCCCATCACAAGGAGCAAAACGCGAGATCTCAGGAAGAGGAGATGGTGGAATTCCGGCAACAACTTGAGGATCTCTAGAGAGCACTGAGCGATCAGAAGAGTTTCTACGAAGCCCATGTAGAACGACTTACCACGAAAAACAACCAACGTAAGAATCAAAACTAAGTGCTCAGGAAAATGACGCTTTGGTGACAAGGTTAGATTTCGCTGGAGGGGAAGGAACCTCATGAGGGAGTGGTGGCCGAGACGCCAAGACATACAAATTAACCCCACCGGCGAACGCCTCTGATCTACCACGACTCACACAAAGGGGAAGGGTCACTCCATCCGATGACACATCGATCGTTATCAGATCAACTGACAACCGAAGTCGGGTTCGATCCCAAGATCTCCGAATGGCAGGAGACAATTCGGATGAAGGCAACAAAAGACATAGGCCAATCGACCTAGATGCAGCCATCAAGAGGAAGGTTACTGAGCAAAGTGGAGCTGTAGCTAATCAGTTCATGCAGAATCAAGGTGGACCACAACCAACGAAGTCGGAGGCGCCAAACAGTTACGACGAGTCTCCCTGTGCTCACCGAATAGCGAGCGCGGAGATCCCTAGGAAATTTACCGTCCCCAACGTGCCAGCCTATAACGGAACCGAGGATCCTACGAAAACATAGCGATTTATAAACAAAAGATGATGAAAAGTGCGGTCCCGTACCACTCCAAGAAGGTGATGATGCGCAAAAGTTTCGCTACAACCCTAACCGGGCCAGCATTGACCTGGTTCATCAACCTCCCCCAAGGACACATCCAATCTTTTGTGAATCTGTCAGACTCTTTCTGTGCCTGATTCATGGGTAGCCGAAAGTTTGAGAAGCAGTCCAACGACCTCTACACGGTACGCCAGAAAGCGCTAGAGTCAACCATAGAATATCTAAATCGCTTTAACCGGGAAAAGATATCCCTTCTCGGTTGTGACGTCGCAATCGTAGTCGAGGCATTTCGACAAGGAGTAACCGTCGATGGCAGTCTCTATAAGGATCTCACAAAACATCCATGCACAAGTGTTGAGGAAGTGCAAGCACGAGTGCCAACGCATGTGCGATTAGAAGATGATGGGAGACTACAAAAGAGGGTAGTGGATATAGAGAATCCATAAAAGAAAGCACCGTCGGACTAGTGACAGGGCCAATCGGACTAGAGAAGGGGGTCGTTCGATCAAAGGAAGGAACAACGTGACCATCCTTATTCCATACCCGCCTTTGGGCAGGTCAATGTGGCTAGGTCAAAGTCGATGGAGGACAAAGAGCGAGAGCCACTCCCGCCCCCACTAGAGGCTTTCAACTTGAAGATATGACCTGTGCAGCTAGTAAAGAACCTAATCAAACTTGGAGAGTAAGTGAGGTGCCTCAGACGCTAGAGTACCTCGAGACCTACTAGAAAATCCCTATCAAAAACATCAGACCATGAAAGCAACACTGGCTCTAGAAAAGGTGGTCAATGTGATCTCAAGGGGATTAGGGGGATTAAGCATGTGTAGACTTAATCCCCCATGACGAGTCAGATGCAGAGAATCTCGTAGGGCCGCACCATGACGGACTCGTGATATCTTTGCACATCAGAAACATACTCATGAGAAAGGTCCTCGTTGATACGGGAAGCTCGACTAACCTAATGACGCTAACCGCATAAAAGGAGATGGGGCTATATGAGAGCGAGATCCCCAAGCATCCGGTTCCCCTGGTAGGGTTTAGTGACGAAGTCAAGCACACAGTGGGAGACGTAGCGCTCCCAACCTTCTCTAAAGGAATCAACTTGTTGGTGAATTTCCTCAAAATGGATTGCCCGTCCTGTTACAATGTCATCATAGGGTATCCATAGATACATGATATGAAGGTCATGTCATGCACTAGGGGTGGGCACAAAAGAAATTCGGTTATTGAATCGCGTAACCGTTACTGTAATGGTTGTTTCTAGTTAACCGATAAATTCGGCACGGTTTTTCAGTTAACCAATAACCATATTAAAAAAAAAGGTTATAAATTGAAGTATTTAACGGATCATTAATCCCGTGTATAATATATATATATTACACATCTTTAATAGACATCAAAAATAAAAGATTTAAATAAATAGTCTTAATATTACGTGGTAATACTTTGAACACAAAAACAAACATTGCTTTTCATAGCTTAGAAATGTCCAAATGCATTTTCAATCTTCAATTGAAATGGACTCGTCGGTTTCCATTAAAGACTGCTAAATTTTGACACCCAGAGGTGTCATAAAAGTTTCCGACACCTTAAGGTGTCGTTATTTACGCGCTGACAATACTAACACGGTCATTTTCGACACCTTAGGTTGTCGAAAATGGCCGTGTTTTCTAGTGGTGGTAGGAACACATATAGTGCGCCTATGTTAGGCGCACGTATGGTGCGTCTGTGTTAGGCGCACGTATGGTGCGTCTGTGTTAGGCGCACTATATCTATGTTAGGCTCGGGCCCCCTAAGATATTTATTATTCCTATTTTGCTCTTGTACGCTTATCGTAGGCGCACCAAACTGTACGCCTAAGATAGGCGCACACACTGTTTCATTTCATTCCTATAAATTGTAACAAAGGTTAGAGACACAATAAAGTATACTCAAATAAAAAAAATTAACAAATACTCCCTCCGTTTCAAAATACATGGCCTTTTAGAAAATACACGCATATTAAGGAACTTTCATATTACCTAAATTACCCTTGTAAAAGTCATGCATGTTGTTTATCAAAAAGAAAAAGCATGCTTGCATGTTTTACTTTTTCAATAATTGAGGTTATCATGAGGGGCATATCCGGAAAGAAGAGGGAAAAAATATAAAATGGTCATGTATTTTGAAACAGCCTAAATTGTCTAAAAGGCCATGTTTTTTGAAACGAAGGGAGTATAATAGAGGGAAGTTCCTCTTGATACCCCCGAGGTTTCGACTGTTCCTTTTGGTGACCCACGGAATTTTTTTTTCCTTTTGGTGCCTCCGTGGTTTACAAACATTCCTTTCCGTACCCAAAAGTGCTTATAAATCAGTTTTCCATCCAAAAACTACCATTTTTCGTTAAAAAAAGGTAAATAAAACTATCTTATATTATTACTACACACTAGCTATTATACATGAAAAAGTAGAAAAAAAAAATTAAAAACAAAATGACCCCTTTCACCCCAGCCTACGAAGATTGATCGATTCATCCAATCATTCCATAATCAAATTGACCAACTCAGTGACCACTTATTTACACAAATCAGTCAAGAATTCAAAAATACAGAAAAAAAGGGAGGCATACAGAGTGCAAGCGAAGAAGAGGAGGAACAAGGATGCGTAATCGCAAGCGAATCACTTGACGTTTTTGTGAACTCGCATCTTCGCCTGAGCCGGAGACGAAGGGGAAGAGTACGAGTCAACGGATCCGAGGAATCCGTCCGTCCAAGAAGGCGTCTGGCCGGTGAAATCATCGTTGGCGAGCTTGAAGCGTCGTGTGAGGGGCAGCGGAGGCCGAATTGGTTGCTCCGATCGGAGGTCGTCGGAAGGTGGTTTTTGGCCCGGAGGAGTTGAAGCGGTCAACCTGTTAAAATGTTATGATCGTTTTGTTTTTAATTTGTTTTCTAATTTTGTATGTATAATAGCTTGTATATAATAATGAAAGAGAAATAAATTAAAATAGTTTTCTTTACCTTTTTTTAACGGAAAATGGTAATTTTTGGATGAAAAACTGATTTATAAGCACTTTTGGGTACGGAAAGTACTGTTTGTAAACCACGGGGGCACCAAAACGAAATTGTTTTTCCGTATGACACCAAAAGGAAAAATCGAAACCTCGGGGGTATCAAGAGGAATTTCCCAATAATAAATTAATCTTCTTCCATAACTTATAATTCAAGTATGTTTTCTTTGGTTGTAAAATATGTATGTGAAAGGGCGCATCCAATCATGACTACAAACTAAAGCTTCTACCAGTCGAAGCTACAATACAGTACGGAAAGAATCAAGTACACGACCTTCATAAATCATCAACAATTTTAGAAATGAAAAAATGACCAAACTATCCATAAAATGAACAATTGAAGCAAATAATAAGATTAAATAAACAACACAGGCTATTTAATAAATAACCTACCATTCACCTACAATCATATGGTGAACTTTCCCACACCCTAAGGAATTGAAGAAATCAGAGGCAATCAAAGACTAGCTAGAGAATGCTTCAAGACAATTTTGAAACGGACGACCTTGAACCGAAAGCATAGCAATTACAGAAGGTCGCTCTTCCACCTGTGCAGCTAGAGTAAGAAGAAAAAGTGGAGGAAGTGGCCTTAGAAATGGGCAAGGTCATCCAAATCAGTGAGAGCTAGAGCCGCAAGTCAGAAAAGAGTTGATACCTTTTCTGAGCGAACACCAGGGATGCTTTGCCCGGAGTCACGAGGACAGGACTAGCATCGATCCATCGGTCATCATGCATAAGCTGAATACCAACCCTAGCTAACCACCTGTGAAAGCAGAAAAGGAGGAGATTCACCCCAGAGCGGATCAAAACAATAGATGAGTAGGTCATAAAGTTTTTAGACAACCTTTGGATGGCCCGGACAGCTAGAGAAGCCAATGAGGTGGCTATGAGGCTAGACCTTGGTGGCTACAAAGAAGCATCAGGGAGTATAGCGGCTTCAACGCCAGATCTAGCTACAACACCCCTCAAACCACCTTGCTTGGGCAGCAAGCCAAGCCAGTCGCTCGTTGTTTGCCAGGAGACAGCCTCCAGAGAAGTTGAAGAGATGGTTACATGGATAAACCTTGATGGTTGTGAAAAGATATCGGGGGTGTGGTGGCCTCAACGCTACATCTAACTATAATACCCCTCCAAAACCCTTTCTTGAGCAGCAAGCCAAACTAGTCACTCACTATTGCTCGCTAAACAACTGCTAAATAACTACTAGACAGCCTTGACAGCCAGGGAAGTCGATTAGTTAGTCATAAGTCTAGACCTTGGTGGCAGCGAAGAGACATCAGGGACATAGCGGTCTCAATGACAGATATATCTATGTCACCCCTTTAGCAACCGTGTCTAGGGTCCTGTTGCGTTCCACACCTAGATAGCTAGCAAGACCATAGTTCCGCTAGTCAACATCTGATACAAGGTTGGCCGTAGGATGCCCGATTTTTCAACACCAACTTGATACAAACAAGAACAACCAAGGTAATGGTTAGAACTGACTTGAACAAGGCTTAAACAATAAGAACAAGACTGCAACAAGAAGAACAATATGGAAACACGATCAGATTCAAGAACAAGATTCAAGGATAGGAGAACATCAATAACTCAAGACAACAAATAGACCATTGGCTTAAATGGACAAGAACCAGGATGAATGGATGTGCTACCAACCTTATACAATCTCACACAACAAGAATGGATCCTTGAGGCACTAGAAGGAGGCTTATGGTTACTAAGAAAGCACCAAACTTAGATGAAGTTGACACAATCCAAGGCAAACCAAGTTGCAAGAACACCAAGGTTTTCAAAGCTCAAAGCTCTCATCTCTCTCTAGTGGAGAAATCAATTTTACACTTAAAATGAGTTGTTTACCAAACACAATAAGATGACAAGTATTTATATGTTCCACAAAACACTTAAAAGAAATAATACTAAATAATCTACTTAGATTAAGGATAGGAAAAGCCCATAATGGCAAGGCCCAAGTCAAGTAATGCACATGCCACACTTTGAAAAGGTTGGTCGGGAGAGGTCGCTTAGCAAGGGAGCACTTGTGACGCCCACATGGCATATTGTTGTTGGCGATGATTCCTTGATTTGTCTAGCTTCCTTGGCTATGGTGTAGCCTATGAAGCCATGCATTTCGCATTGTAACTTCTTGGCTCGAGCTCGGGTGAGTGGCCCTTCAAAGAGTGTAGGCGCACCTGGTGGTGGCAGCCTAGATGGTCCCTCATCAAGCTCCCCTTCTTGAAAAGTATTAAACCTTGAATCCAAGTCCTCATCAATGGCTAGGTATGGCATTAGATCGGCCACTTTGAAGGTGGCACTAACTCCATATTCTCCGGGTAGTTCCAACTTGTATGCATTGTCTCGAATTTGTTGAAGAACCTTGAAAGGTCCGCCACCTCGTGGGTACAACTTTCATTCTGTTGGGACGATATTAAGGACGCTAGTCATTAATATCTAAACCAATAATGATCGTCCCTTGTTTTGATAATGACAAACTCAAAGGTATTTGATAAGTTGTCCAAGTGTTGATCTCAAGTAAGTCCAAAGGACGCACATGAACGAAAAGGACAACAAGTGAACGGAAGTCCCTAAGCTGTAGGGACGCACGTTATGAGAACCTCCAAAGCTGAACGTAATTGGCGAAGTTCCTGCGAAGATAGGACGGCGTCCTCATCAAGAAGGGACACGCGCCAAAATACGGACGAGGTTCAAATTCAAATCAAGGCCGCCCCAACATGATTACATCATACTCGGCCGTAGTCCTCAGAAGGAAGCTTCCCTTGTCTGGGCACGTGTAGACAATTCCAAAGATGTCGCTTTCCCAACAATGGTCCCCTATCCACGCGGAGGCTTCCCAAGCGTCAACAAAGTTGACTTCCTCAAGGGGCTCATCGCACCGTTGATGGAAGATCAAGGATCCTGCAAAGCCTCAGAGGACGCTAGAGGACAAGAACCACTTCCGCTATAAATACCCCCCAAGGGTATGCATATCGGTGTGGACTTTGAAGACTTTCTCTCAAGCTCTCCCGAAGCATTCAAGAACACGAACGAAGATCAAGAAGATCAAGTGAGCTTGAAGCAAGAGAAAGAAACTCCAACCACATCAAATCCAAAACAAACCACAAATCAGCTAGAGTTGTAGTTTGTCTCTCACAACGAACCGTGAGAGACGTGAGTGATAGCTTCCTTATAGCTAAGAGTGTTAGGTTACTTGTTAGGTGGAAAGGAGTGTTACTAGTGAGGCTAAGGACGGACGCTTAGCTCAGAGAAGTGTAACGACTCGCCTAAGTTGTAAGGACTCACTCTTAATAAGATAAGGGACGGCTATTGAAAATCCTCCAACGGAGGTAGAGGTTTACCCATAAGACTAGTTGGTCTTAGTGGGGTTCCTCTATAAATACTCGTGTCTATTCTCTTATCTTGTTTCCTGTTAAGTCGATTTTCCGCTGCACCTAAGGACGCCCTTAACCCAGTTAAGGACGCCCATTCTAACGACTTACGATCCAACAATTGGTATCAGAGCAAGCGCTCTAGATTGTGTTGAGTTGCAGGTACAAGATGGACATGGAACCTATTGGAATCTCCTTCGTGAAGCCTCCACGCCTCACGGACGGCAACTTCAATCGCTGGAAGATCAGATTTGAAAACTTCGTTAGAAGTCAGAACTTTCAATGCTGGAGAGTGATCATGAAAGGTGACCTTACCGTTCCTGCTGACAAGAAAGACAAAGAGGACGAGTGGGGTCCTGATGAATTCAAGCTAATGGAAACAAATGCAAAGGCTATATGCTTCCTTCAAGCGTCTCTTTGTGAAAGGGACGCCACCAGAGTTAGTAATTTGGCAACTGCCAAACTACAGTGGGAAGCTCTTGAAAAATTCCACGTAGGAACTGCTCAGATGAAGGAAGACGTTCAACTCGAAATCAAGAGAGAGTTCTATGCCTTCAAAATGTTGCCTAATGAAACAGTTAAGGACTACTCATATCGCTTTGAGGCTCTTGTTACTAAAATGAGGAACTTGGGGATACCAGAAGCTGAAATTTCAATGAGAAACAGAGTTCAAGTGGTCATTGATGGACTGACTGGAAAATGGAACTTTGATAAAACCACGTTCAAAGAAAATACAGCTAACGAGACTTTAGATATGGAAGAAATCTATGGGAAGCTGAAAGGATATGAAGCAAGAAGGGAGTCTGATTTGGCTGAGCTGGCAAGGAATCCTCAGACAGATCTGGCCTTGATAACCTCAACACCAGAGTACGCTGAGTATTTGCGCCACCAAAGAGAACTTGCCTTAATGGTGGAAGCCAATAAAAATGAGAACCGTGAAAGGATGCGCGTTGAAGCCTTGAAAGAACAGGAAAGCAAGTCTAAGGAACAACTTGAAGAAGAGGAAGAGCTTGCCCTTCTACACAAGGTTGTTCGCGTATGGGGTAAAAGGACCAAAGAATTCAAGAATTACAAGATGCCCTACAAAAAGGAGAGTCCCAAGTATACAGAGGCAGAAATGAAGGAACTTACTTGCTACAAGTGTAACAAGAAAGGACACTTTGCCAAAAAGTGTACTACGGGACTGAACTCAAAAGAAATGAAGATAAAGGCCCTCTTGGGAGCATGTGAAGCCGCATGGGATAATGTGAGTTCTGACGATGAAGAACCTGAAGGACCAGCGGCGTACATAGCCATCGAGGACGCCTCAGATAATGAACAAGTGGTGTACATGGCGGTAGAGGACGCCCCAGCTGTTGAAGAAGACGCCTTTGAAAAGGAACCAAAGGTAACTCGTGAATCCATGATGAATTCCTTGGAAAAGTGTTCTAAATCCAAACTTATTAAACTCATAAATAGAATCATGGAAAAAAGCGTAGTAATGCAACATAAAATGGATGAACTTGAACTTGAAAATGAAAGTATTTTAGTTGAATGTGAGAACTGTGCTACAGTGTTATCACAACTAGAGTCCTCATGTGAAGAAAATAAGTCCCTAAAAATTGAAGAAGTTAGACCAATGGTATTCGTCCCAGCCAAAAGAGGACTAGGCTATGAGTCTGACACTAGGAACTCCCTTGCTAGCGACTTTGAGGCAAGCAAAACTTCAAAACTTGAATTGAAAAGGGAAAAGACCAAGAATCTTCTTGAAAGAATTAGAGTCCTAGAAAGTGGAGAGAAAGGTCAAGAAGACTACTATACTAATTCCACCAATCATAGGATCTATAAGAAAATTGCTAAAGGGAAAGGATCAAAAGTCTGTAACCCTCAAAAGATGAAAGAAAACAAAATCTAACGTCCCAACAAGAAGTACTACCTTGGTACTTACTATAGGACGTGTTGGTACTGTGGACGAGGAGATCACTTCAAATATGATTGTTTAAAACTGAAGAAAGACATTGAAAGTGGTAAGGCTGCTAGGACTAACATTGAGAATGATAAATCTGTCCCTAAGGGTAACCCTAGGCGTCCTAGACGTTCTAAGAATTCTTTCCGAAAGCATGCCATTTCAAATGACGTGAATATAAAAGACTACATGCCAGAACCAGAGTTCTATTTCTGTAACGAACCAGGTAAGGAACACCTTGCCTGGGTCGCCAAACACTAACTTTGTTTTGGCAGGTGGAAGTGAGGGGACGCCCATGGATCATTGATAATGGCGCCTCAAATCATATGACAGGAAGCTAGATTCATCTCACTTCTATCCAAAGTAGTGCCACGGGAGGAACTGTCTCGTTTGGCAACAAGGGCAAGGGAAAGATCAAAGGGACGGGAACTGCCATTCTCAATCCGTCCATCAAAGCAACAAACGTTAGCCTTGTTGAAGGACTTGGTTTTAACCTCCTAAGCGTCTCTCAAATGTGTGATCAAGGTGAAAACCTAGTCACATTTGACTCAAAGGAGTGCCTCGTCATCAACAAGAGAACCAACAAAGTTGTTCTCAAAGGAGTCCGAAAGAACAATGTCTACATCTTCAACCAAGAGTTCAAGCCTAAATCTGAGTTATGTCTATCTGTTTCAAAGGAGGACTCTGTCCTCTGGCATGGCCGACTTGGGCATGCTGGACCAAGCACAATCCTTAAGCTACATCAAAGAAATCTTGTGAAAGGACTTCCCCAAATTGATCTTGAGAAAATTGAACAGTGTAAGGCCTGTATCAAAGGGAAGCAAACAAGAACGTCCTTCAAATCCAAGAACTATGTAAGTACAAAGAAGCCTTTGGAACTTCTCCACATGGATCTTTGTGGACCAATGAAGACGTTGAGCTATGGTGGAAAGAGGTACATTTACGTTCTTGTAGATGATTTTTCTCGATTCACCTGGGTTCTTTTCTTAGCTTCAAAAATAGATTGCTTCAACGCATTCAAAGTCTTCATCAAACAAGTGGAAGTTGCTCTTGAGACGCATCTCAAATCCATAAGATCAGACCACGGGACGGAGTTTCAAAACTCAGAGTTTCTGGCCTACTGTGATCAACATGGAGTCTCGCACAACTTCTCAGCTCCAAGGACTCCTCAACAAAATGGAGTTGTGGAAAGAAAGAATAGGACGCTGGAGGATATGGCAAGGACTATGCTCTTAGCAAATAGCGTTCCCAAGTACTTCTGGGCGGAAGCTATTGCTACAACTTGCTACATCATCAATCGTGCCATGATCCGTCCTTTGCTAAAGAAGACGTCCTATGAGCTGTTGAATGGAAGGAAGCCTCGCATTGACTATCTCAAAGTCTTTGGATGCAAATGCTTTGTTCACAACAATGATAAAGAAAGACTTGGAAAGTTTGATGCAAGGAGTGACGAAGCCATTTTCCTTGGATACTCCCTCACCAGCAAAGCATATAGAGTCTTCAACAAAAGGACTCTAAAGCTTGAGGAGAGCATTCATGTTGTATTCAAAGAAAGTTCCTCTCACAAAGAAAAATCAAGTAGGAAAGAACGCTCACCTTCTCAACAGCAGGACGACTCTGACGACGAAGTTGATATTGGGTCCTCTGGAAAATACTATGTTCCTAAGGACGTTACTCCAAATCCTGAAGAAGTCTCAATGGATGTTCCCAGCGTTGTTCAGGAAGTTGTCTCTCGAAGTGAATCTCCAGTTCAACAGGATGTGGCTGAATCAAGTTTGCAAGGCGACCCGCGTCAAGAAATGGACGCTGAACCTGAGGGGGAACAATCTGAGCCTTTCAATGAAGACAATGGCTTTGACTCCGATGAGTCTGATTGGACGGACCCTAGGTGTACTCCTGCAAGGGACGCTACTCATAGGGGATCCAACCTTTCAAGACTTCATTCAACGGATCAAATCATCTCAGACATTTCAAAAGGAGTTCAAACAAGATCAGCTGTGAATCAGTCCCATAATGCCAACATAGCGTTCTATGCATTCAACGCCTTTGTGTCCTTAATTGAACCTAAGAACATAAAGGAGGCACTTCAGGACGCTGATTGGATCCAAGCCATGCAAGAAGAACTCAATCAATTTGAAAGAAACAAGGTTTGGACCCTCGTCCCTCGTCCGAGAAACAAAAACATAATAGGGACGAGATGGGTATACAGGAACAAGCTTGATGAAAGTGGTCGCGTATCAAGGAACAAAGCAAGGCTTGTGGCTCAAGGCTATAGGCAAGAGGAAGGGATCGATTATGATGAGACCTTCGCTCTTGTCGCCAGAATTGAAGCCATTCGCCTCCTCATCGCCTATGCCGCTCACAAAGGGTTCAAGCTTTTTCAAATGGACGTCAAGACAGCCTTCCTCAACGGCAAGCTCAAGGAAGAAGTTTATGTCTCTCAACCTCCAGGATTTGAGGACGCTGATCACCCTGATCATGTGTATTTCTTGGACAAGGCACTCTATGGACTCAAGCAAGCCCCTCGTGCTTGGTACGATAGGTTTGCATCCTTTCTCTTGTCCAACGGGTACACACGAGGTAACATTGATAAAACTCTATTCTTAAAGAAAGTCCTTAAAGATGTTTTAATTGTCCAGGTCTATGTCGATGACATAGTCTTTGGAAGCACTAACATGAAACTTGTAGAGGAATTCAAGAACTTGATGAGTAGTGAGTTTGAGATGTCCCTCATAGGAGAACTCAACTTCTTCTTGGGACTCCAAATCACTCAACTGAAGGATGGGACGCGCATTCACCAACAGAAATACATACGCGAAATGCTCGAGAAGTATGGGATGAACTCATCAAAATCCATTGATACTCCCATCTCTCCCAGCACTCGCCTTTATGTTGATGAAGAAGGCAAGAGTGTAGATCAAAAGCTCTACAGAGGAATGATAGGGTCCTTGCTATATCTAACGGCAAGTCGTCCCGACATCATGTTTGTTGTATGCTTATGTGCTCGCTTCCAAGCAAATCCAAAGGAGTCCCATATGCAAGAGGTCAAAAGAATCTTCAGATATCTCAAGGGACGGGATGACCTATGTCTATGGTATCCCAGAAGGACGTCCCTAAACCTGGTAGCGTACTCTGACGCAGATTACGCTGGTCATGTGGTGGATAGAAAGAGCACCTCAGGAATGGCACAATTCCTTGGCTCATGCCTTGTGTCTTGGGGATCCAAAAAGCAAAACTCCGTGGCTCTCTCAACCGCGGAAGCTGAGTACGTTGCTGCTGCTTCGTGCTGCTCACAAGTTCTATGGATCAAGTACCAACTTGAAGACTATGGTACGTTCCTCAACACAGTCCCTATCTTGTGTGATAACACAAGTGCTATAAGTATTACCAAGAATCCTGTTCATCATTCTAGGACAAAGCATATTCACATAAGACATCACTTCCTTCGTGATAATGTTGAACTTGGATTATCATATATCGAGAGGCAGTAGGCACCATCATTATGAAACGCATTAGGACTTATATACATGTACAAATGTGATAAACCCGGCCTAACTCATAATTTAAGTCTAGTTCCAGTCTCTCTAACTAGCTAGATATATAGAACTTTTAAAATGTATGCAAGGTATTGACAAGGATCAGACCATCTGGACACAAATCTAGAGAAATGGAAGGGTATATGGCACATAGTTCTTTGGAAGGTATACCATGCACTCATCATAGAATGTGATTGAAATCGCCAAATATATTTGTTTAACATTAGATATAAGTGTAATAAGTAAACTCCAGCATATAAACACAACCTCAGTCAAAGACATTTGAGCCAAGAATAAAAAGAAAAAATAGAGAGAGACACACATATATACCTAACTTAGCTTTCAAAAATCAAAAAGTATTCTCAGAACACCTCTCCGTTTCGGAGATCTCCAGCATATAAGCACTGATGTTTTAGAATTTTGCTCTAATCAAGCTTCATAGCTTCGATGCTTACTCTAACAAGAATTCTGATAAATGAATATTTTCCCAACACTTAATTGCAATAACTAGCTTCTACAATATCACATCAACGTTGCCTCACTAGTATATACTAATAACTAGCTCCGTGTACAACTCTCCTGCAAGAAGTAACTTGCAACTAGTTTCTTGATCATGGACATGGAACACAGAATGTATATGCTCTCAACACATCATTGTCATACTTGTCCCCTTAGGACACAGTTACCTATCACTATTAGCACCATGTACATTAACCAGAGCATTGTTTGTATACCAAATACTCTCCTGAAATATTTCAAAGAACTACCAGTAGCAAACAAATGAGCCAGATAAAACAGAGGGAAACATAACAAGCTAAATATATATATAATATATTTCATAGGGAAACATAACAAACTTACAAACTCCACACCAGATAAAACAGAGGGAAACTACAAGAAAACTCACAGTAGAGACATACATATATATGTTTCATAGCATATCTCCAAACACCACCTCCGTCGAAGCGAAGAAAACATAACAAGCTAAATATAGGTTGTTCATAGCATATCTCCAAACAAAACATAGTCAGGAGTCACTTCACAATCTGAATGATCCACATCATAGATGCAACATCTTGACTTCTAAAATTCTGTCTGTAATGCAAACCTAACACCTTCAACATAAGTGATTTCACGGACCAGGATGACATATCAAATGACTGAAACTTTCTACACAATTCTAAAACCTTTTTAGATCCCTAATAAAAGAAGGTTAAACTCAAACCGCAAAGAATCACACACGTTGATGCCCTAATCTGACAACAAACCTGGACGATGCTCTAATTGTAGAGCCACGCAGAATACTGAATCACAATTATACTTAGACAACAAAACCTCGAAAAAACTAGAGAGACATAAATTATAAACGCACCGGTTACCAGAAGAGGCTACGAGATCAAGAGCCTTGTTAAGAATCTGCTTCCGAGGAGGAATAGATCCGACGAGATGATAACACTGGCTAAGAAGGCTATACGCTCTACACTTCAGCTCGAAACAGGATGGAATCGACTTCAGCAGCAGTTGCTGAAAGAATAAAAAAAACACATTGCTCAAGGATGAAGATAGATTTTCAAATCGCAAAACATAGAACCAGCGAGAGCAAGCGGAAGAATGAGAGTATGTCTGAAGGCAGTGTGGGAACATGAAGAATGAGAGTCAAGCAACCTGATAAAACCTAAATCGCAATTCCGTAATTCAGCACCAAACACCATAACTGAAATCGAACACTCAGCACAAGCACATTGCTATACCACAATCGCAGATTCAAGGTACAATAAACAAGCCAATTGAAGGGGAAAACAAGATAATACCTAAAATCGCAGATTCGGAGAGAACTAGAAGCAGAGAAACAATTAGTGTCGCGATTTGAGAGAACACAAATTGGGAGAACTTCCACTGTGTGATTATGCTCTTGCGCAAGTTACTTAACCCTAAATTTCATCATGGGTACATAATTCTGGAAATTGAAGAAGTTGCTAAAGGATAGAACTAATTATTTCCAAGAATACGCAGAAGTTTGGACTTTTGATCGTGGATTCGTACGTGAAGGTTCTCTGATTTTTCAAAATAATTTTAAAGAAAAACAATGTACACGCGTCCCGGCCCGCTAAATATGAATGCCTCATATATCACGGTTATTTGTTAAACCGTGTTAATTGAGGTTGATTATATAAAAGACCCGTGCTAAATATGTTGCAAATTTACCATGGTTCTATGTAAATCCGTGTTCAACCATACATCAAAGCTAATCAGGTTAAAAGACCACGTTGACCGTGGTATTTTGTATTGTTTATACACTACGGTTCTAAGAAAACCGTGTTAATTTTGTATGGAAAATTACCATGGTTCGTGTTAATCAAGCTAAATTAACACGTTTACCACGCAAGAACACGGAACCGTGGTAAATGCCACCATATCAAAAACGCCATTTTGTACTAGTGGCTTCGTGCATTTGTGAGCCCAAATGGCATGACACGCCATTCATATGGACCAAATTTTATCTTGAAGGTTGTTTTCCATTCGCCCCCTCCCTCATCCTTATTTGATGGTAGCCACTTTTTAAGTTTATCCTAGAAAAGATGGTGGTTCCATGAAGTTCTTCTAGCATGTCATCTAGACGAGGGATGGGGTGCCTATACTTGACCGTAATATTGTTAGTGTTGGGACGATATTAAGGATGCCAGTCATTAATATCTAAACCAATAATGATCGTCCCTTGTTTTGATAATGACAAACTCAAATGTATTTAATAAGTTGTCCGAGTGTTGATCTCAGGTAAGTCCATTGGACGCAAATGAGCGAAAAGGACAACAAGTGAACGGCAGTCCCTAACTCTGTAGGGACGCACATCATCAGAACTTCCAAAACTAAACGTAGTTGGCAAAGTCCCTGCGCAGATAGGACGGCGTCCTCATCAAGAAGGGACACGCGCAAAAATACGGACGAAGTTCAAATTCAAATCAAGGCCGCCCCAACATGATTACATCATACTCGGCCGTAGTCCTCAGAAGGAAGCTTCCCTTGTCTGGGCACGTGTAGACAACTCCAAAGATGTCGCTTTCCCAGCAATGGTCCCCCATCCACGCGGAGGCTTCCCAAGCGTCAATAGAGTTGACCTCCTCAAGATGCTCATCGCACCGTAGATGAAAGATCAAGGATCCTGCAAAGCCTCAGAGAACGCTAGAGGACAAGAACCACTTCCGCTATAAATACCCCCCCAAGGGTATGCATAGCGGTGTGGACTTTGAAGACTTTCTCTCAAGCTCTCCCGAAGCATTCAAGTACAAGAACGAAGATCAAGAAGATCAAGTGAGCTTGAAGCAAGAGAAAGAAAGTCCAACCACATCAAATCCAAAACAAACCACAAATCAGCTAGAGTTGTAGTTTGTCTCTCACAACGGACCGTGAGAGACGTGTGTGATAGCTTCCTTATAGCTAAGAGAGTTAGGTTACTTTGTTAGGTAGAAAGAAGTGTTACTAGTGAGGCTAAGGACGGACGCTTAGCTCAGAGAAGTGTAACGACTCGCCTAAGTTGTAAGGACTCTCTCTTAATAAGATAAGGACGGTTATTGAAAATCCTCCAAGCAGAAGTAGAGGTTTACCCATAAGACTAGTTGGTCTTAGTGGGGTTCCTCTATAAATACTCGTGTCCTTAATCTCATTACGTTTCCTGTTAAGTCTATTTTCCGCTGCACCTAAGGACGCCCTTAACCCAGTTAAGGACGCCTTCACTAACAGACTTACGATCCAACAATTGGTATCAGAGCAGGCGCTCTAGATTAAGTTTGAGTTGCACGAAACATGGAGATGGAACCTATAGGTATCTCGAGTGCGAAGCCATCCAACGGACGGCAACTTCAACCGGTGGAAAACAAGGTTCGAATGCTTCGTGCGAAGTCAAAACTACAAATGCTGGCTGGTGATAAAGAACGGCGATCTCGAAGTCCCTGCTGCTAAGAAGGACAAGGAAGCAGATTGGGGTCCCGAAGAATTCAAACTCATGGAGGCAAACACCAAAGCCATCTGTTTTCTACAGACGTCCCTCTGTGAAAGGGACGCCACCCGTGTGAGCAATCTTCCAACTGCCAAGATCCAATGGGAAGCTCTGGAGAAGTACCATGATGGGACGCCCGAGATGAAAGAGGACGTCCAGCTTGAAGCTAAAAGGGGTACGAAGCAAATGAGACCATCATCGACTACTCCTTCCGTTTTGAGGCCCTACTGACCAAGTTGAAAAACTTGGGTGTTAAAGAAACGAAGATCACTCAAAGGATGAAGGTTCAAGTCTAAATCGATGGACTCACGGGACCATGGAACTTCGATAGAATGACGTTCAAGGAAAACCAAGCTAACAAAGGACTGTCCATGGAAGAAATTTATGGAAAGCTTAAGGGGTACAAAGCAAGGAGAAATCAAGACCTGTTGGAAATGGGAAAGAGTTCCCAAAATGAGCTAGCCTTGACTCTTGCGGCAAGAACGCCAGAGTATGAGCAATACTATCAAAGACAAAGAGAGTTAAACTCAATGCTAGAAGCCAAAACTCAAGAGCACCAAGAAAATCTCCGTCTTCAGGCTTCGATAGAACGCAAAGGGAAGACCGAAGAACAAATTTCTGAAGAAGATGAGTTAGCCCTTCTTCACAAGTCTCTTCGTGCTTGGTACAAAAGAGGCAAAGTCCCAAGAATGAAGATGCCCTTCAAGAAAGAAGGTCACAAACCTTCAGATGCTGAAATGAAGGAGATTATATGTTACAAATGTAACAAGAAGGGACACATGGCAAAGAAGTGTACCACAGGGTTAACTTCAAAAGAAATAAAGGAAAAGGCTTTGTTTGGTGCATTTGAGGGTGCTTCGGACGACCTCGACTCAAGTGATGACGAACCAGATAATCAAGTGGCCTACATGGCTATGGAAGACGCCTAGAGGACGTCTCTGAATCTAAACAAGAGGTAACTCATGAATCTATGCCAAACTCTCTTGAAAAATGCTCAAAGCCCAAGCTCATCAAACTAATCACTCAAATCATGCAAGAAAGCTATGCCATGAAACAAAGTTTTGAGGAAACTGAATCCGAGAATATTGTTGTGGAATGTGAAAATTGCAATACCATGTCTTTTCAACTTGAATCTTCTAAGGAAGAAGTCAAGTCCCTTAAGAGCCAGCTTGTGTGCCTAAAGCTTGAAAATGCAAATCTTAGGGACGAGGTGAAAGTTCTAGGAAAGAGTCCCATGACTGAACCTATGAATCCTATAGTCTTTGTTCCAGCTAGGAAGGGACTAGGGTATGAATCAGGCTCAAGAAACTCCCTTCCCAGCGACTTCGAAGCTTGTAAAACAACTGAACTAGAACTTGAGAAGGAAAAGACAAAGAACTTAGAAGAACGTATAAGAGTCCTTGAAAGTGGTGAGAAAGGCCAAAGGGACTACTACACAAATTCCACTAGCCATAAAATCTACAAGAAAATTGCTAAGGGAAATGGCTCCAAGGTGGTTGATCCTGAAAAAAAGAAAGAAAATAAAATTCAACGCCCCAACAAAAAGTACTACCTTGGAAACTACTATAGGATGTGCTGACATTGTGGCAAAGGTGGCCACTACTAGTATGAGTGTCTTAAGCTGAAACATGATCTTGAAAATAGAAGAAAGGCTAGAAATGGCAGTAAGAACGCTAAGCCCAAATTTGTTGATAGGACGCATGCTAGTGTGCCAAATGCTAGAACTCGATCTCCTAGGACGCATGCTAGAAGATCAAATGATGTGAATGTTTATGATCATTTGCCTATGAAGAAGTTGTACCCATGTAACGAACCAGTTAAGGGCCACCTTGCCTGGGTCGCAAAGAACTAACTCTTCTTTTCAGGTGGAAGTGAGAGGAAGCCCATGGATCATCGATAGTGGTGCTTCAAATCATATGACTGGAAGCCAGATCCATCTCACTTCTATCCAATCAAATGCCACGGGAGGAACTGTCTCGTTTGGCAACAAGGGCAAAGGAAGAATCAAAGGGACGGGCATTGCCAAGCTAAATCAATCCATCAGTGCGTCCAAAGTAAGTCTTGTCGAGGGACTAGGCTTCAATCTCCTTAGTGTCTCACAAATATGTGATCAAGGTGAAAACCTAGTCACATTTGACTCTAAGGAGTTCCTGGTCATCAACAAGAAAACAAATCAAGTTATTCTCAAGGGGACTCGCGAGAACAATGTCTACGTCTTCAATCAAAGATTCAAGCCTGCATCCAAATTGTGCTTATCCGTCTCTGCTATGGACGCCGATCTCTGGCATCGACGTCTCGGACATGCAGGACCTAGCACAATCTTCAAGCTTCATCAAAAGGAACTTGTAAAAGGACTTCCCCGAATTGATCTTGAGCAAATTGAGCAATGTGAGGCCTCCATCAAAGGGAAGCAGACAAGATCATCCTTCAAATCCAAAAATGAAGTGAGCACAAATCAGCCTTTCAAACCCGAGCTTGAACCAGACAACGTCGCCGAAGGCTCCGTCCTTAGGCTTCCTGCCCAACCAAAGCGCCGTCCTCCTCTCGACCCACTCATAGAGGACTGGCTAGGAAAAGAGCCAAGGACGCTCGCCATCCTTTTCCTACGGGCGTCCGCTCATGACCATCCCCCGAAGATCCAACGCCTCCTTCACTATTTCATGATCACCTATGTCAAGCCACGCCTTGAGGAAACCCACCATACCAATCCTCCATTTATGGGACCCGGCATAATTTCCGACACCTTTGGTGGGACGGTGGATGAGCTTGCCAAGCTCCTCCCAGATATCATGGAATTCTTGGTGGCTCCTGCGGGCTCCGTCCCATCACAGAAACGAAAACGGCCTTCCTCCCCCTCTCCTTCCAAACAACAAATCAAAGGCCCTCCCTCCTCCTCCCAAGCCAAACCAGTCCCTTCCTCCCCGCCTCCCGCCCCAAAGAGAAGGCTGAGGACGTCTGCTCAGCTTGAGGGCGTCACTGAAGAGCAAATGGCAGCTATCCGCCTCTCTGAGCTGCAAATTGAGAAAGAAGAGAAGGCGCGGCAGGAGCAAGCAGAAAAGGACGCCATTGCTGCGGCGATCCAGAAAAGTCTGCAGAAAGTCCCACGACTCCCTCCTCCTCCACCAAGGGTAGAGGACGCCACTCCTGCTTCTGTGGCTGCTGTGGACCCGCTGGATGCGGAAATAGAGGCGGACCTGGCTAAGCCTATGCCAAAGGTTCAAAGGGCAGCTCCTCAAGAACAGGTCCCGGCCAAGGACGCTGTTCCAAAAGTTATCACTCTAGAGGACTCCCCTGCCAAGGCACCTCCTCCCCCTCCAGCTCCGCTCAAGGTCACACCCATTTCAGTGGCTCCGCCTCGCCCCTCTGCCCCCGCCACCAAGGCCAAAATAAGAACTCCCTCTCCCTCTCCTCCTAAAGCTTGTACTCCTCCTCCTCCTCCTCCGCATGCTCCGGTTGTTGAGGAAAGTACACAAGTCCAAGGGACGCCTCCTTCAACCGCCCCTACAGAGTCCTTGACAAGGACTCCAGCTGTGGACGCGCCTCCTCCAGCACAGGCGTCCGCTGCTGAGGACACCGAGATTGTCGAGTCCCATGAACAAGGGGACGAGGCCTCAGATGAAGAGGATGCCCCTCACCAGGATGAGGAGCCTAAGGACGAGGAGGGAGAAATTGTTGGGACGATAATAAGGCCCGAGGAAAGAGCAAGGCCTCTACGTCCCCAAAAAGGGGGAAATTGTTGGGACGATAATAAGGACGCCAGCCGACCATGCAAGGAAAGAGAACGGACTTCTGTGCGCATTGTTTATAGGAGTTTGTCATCATCAAAAAGGGGGAAATTGTTGGGACGATAATAAGGACGCCAGTCATTAATATCCAAACCAATAATGATCGTTCCTTGTTTTGATAATGACAAACTCAAAGGTATTTGATAAGTTGTCCAAGTGTTGATTTCAGTTAAGTCCATTGGACGCAAATGAGCGAAAAGGACAACAAGTGAACGGCAGTCCCTAATCTGTAGGGACGCACGTCATAAGAACCTCCAAAGCTGAACGTAATTGGCGAAGTTCTTGCGAAGATAGGACGGCGTCCTCATCAAGAAGTGACGCGCGCCAAAATACGGACGAGGTTCAAATTCAAATCAAGGCCGCCCCAACATGATTACATCACGTTCGGCCGTAGTCCTCAAAAGGAAGCTTCCCTTGTCTGGGCACGTGTAGACAATTCCAAAGATGTCTCTTTCCCAGCAATGGTCCCCTATCCACGCGGAGGCTTCCCAAGCGTCAACAGAGTTGACTTCCTCAAGAGGCTCATCACACCGTTGATGGAAGATCAAGGATCCTGCAAAGCCTCAGAGGACGCTAGAGGACAAGAACCACTTCCGCTATAAATACCCCCCCAAGGGTATGCATAGAAATCTAGTCATTGTGGTGTCATCATCCTCAACCACATTGGCTCTTACCATTGCCACTTGCATGGCGTTAAAAGTCTCCTCAACACTCATTGGTCCTTATTTGAGATTCTCCAATCTTTGCCTTAACTCACGAGTGTAGTGTTGAGGAATGAAACGTCCCTTCATGAGTGCCTTCATCTGCTCCTAAGTTGCTATTGGTGTGTCTAGTACTCGTCTCCCTTCTTTTCCACCAAATTATCCCACCATATTAGTGCATAACCGGTAAATTCGAGGGTGACGAGTTGTATCTTTTTGGATTCGGCAAAGTTATTGTAATTCCAAATTTGCTCAATTTTTGTTTCCCACTCCATGTATACGTCCGGGTCACACTTACCTTCAAAGGCTGGAATATTCACTTTGATCTTTCCCACACCATCTTGCCCGGGCTCTCTTGGCCTCCTTGAGTGCCTATCTCTATCATCTCGCCTAGAGTAGTGCTCCCATTGGTCCTCTTGATAGTCCTCATAGTCATCATAGGGATCATAGTCCTCTTGCCTATGCTCTCTCCTATGATCCTGAAATGTTTGGTAATCATCATTAGCACGCTCATGCCTCTCTTTAGGAGAAGGGAGCTCATTAATAGGAATTCTACGAGCAAAAGGACCAGGGTTTAGACAAATTTCTTCCTTGTTTTGAGTGGTGATGGTGGACTCGGGGCCTTAGATTACGTGGAGGGTCCACAATTGGTGGTGGCGGCAGAGGGTTGGGAACTTTGTAACGCCCCGTTTTTCTGACAAGGCGTTACTTAGTGGTAGGCCTCACGAGGCACTACCAAGCTAGTTTGACAACTGAACATCTGGATCTTACAACGCGGGCACGGCGAAAAAACAAGAAAAACATCCAACTCGAATTTTATAAAAATTACATTTCAAGTAAAACATCATGATCCTAACTTATACAACCACTTAATAACAACAAAACATCAATGTCAATAAAAGAAAACCATAGCAACAATGTACACTCGACTAACTAGGACATATACATCCCTACTCCGCATCACAATTCCGTCAAGGCTTGGTCATAACATCCTGAGATCACCTGAACTGAAAAAAATAGTTTCCCGAAGGGTCAGCCGCTACTCTAACAAGCTAGACTAAGCACGTTAACCATAGAATGTTTCAAAAATAATTTTTCCTAAAGTCAGCAAACAAAAGCCCACAATCACATACATAACTCTAAGTCCAGTCCTAATCTGGTTAATCACAATCCGGTCCAAACTCCATATCTAGGCAAGTAACTATCACACGCGATCACTTAATAACGCATTCATCAATTTAACACACACATTCCAAATCCACACATTCGCACACACGCACCATTCTTCACACATGTTCACAAATCCACACATTCACACACACAAAATCCTTACCCACACATTCAGAAATTTGTCATCAATTTCTCACTAGCTGATATTCTTAATCCTCATAGAGACTCGATTATAAGAATCTATACAACTACGGTGCATTCTTTTGCCCTCATAATGAGACTCAGCCAAAAGGATCTTTACATCCATGAATACAATGACCTAGAGCGCTAACCTCCAGGTCCTACATCGATACTCATAAGAGACTCAGTCAACCATTCATTTTCATAAGCGATTCTGACACTCATAAGAGACTTTGTCGATTCATCGTTCGTTCTTTATTCGACGCTCAATAGAGACTTCGTCGAATACCATTCGGCCCTCATCCGAGACTCAACCGAGTGATTCATCATTCGTGTTTTCGACACTCATAAGAGACTCTATCGATTCATCATTCATTCTTTATTCGACGCTGAATAGAGACTCCGTCGAATACCATTCGTCCCTCATCCGAGACTCAGCCGGAGAAACCTATGCAACTAACTAGATTCCCATAAAGGAATATGTACTAATTTTCATGCCATGGTATATCAAAGCCCACAGCTCCCATCCCTAACTGAATACAATGCACAGGGCATTTCCTACCTAGTATTGTCAATTAGCAAGGTCACAGTTATCCGAACCCTAGCTCAACCATACCACAATCATCTTGGTAACGTTAGCAAAAATAGTAGAGACAAAGGTCACATAAAGATCAGCTGGACTACTACCATCAACAATCTAATTTGTTCTACAACAAAACACACTCGTGGATTTTCATTACCTCAGTAACACTAAAATACTCTCAAAAGCATTTCAACCACAAAGCATATAAAAACAACGTTGCACACAATATCACACTTTCACAGGCTACAACATATTCTCGTAATCCGTAACGATACACTCAGAGACACTGATCAGACAAAACATCACAACATTCATAACACACCCATAACACATCAAACCCGCACACAAACTGGTAATCAAAGACTACTCATTTTCAATTGTCAAATCGATCAAACAATAATTCATAAGGCATATACATTCATAACACAACAATCATGAAAAGCATTTCAAAACTGAGCGGGACTAGTTCCCAAAACCAATCATACAATCACAATGCAAAACCTAACAAGTTAGAACAGGAACTGAGCAAGTCGAAAATCGAATTACCTCCAATATGAAGGACTTTCAACTTCAATCCGAAATTCAACGAGGATCCCTATGAGCTCCTGGATAAGATCGGTAGTAACATTAAGACTTGGACAAATAAACGAACCCGGCTAAAATCAAGGAACCGGAACCGACTCAAAACCCAAACGCGGACCCTCAACCCGACACCATCGAACCCGGCTAATCTAGGCATCCTATTTAATTAGTTAGCTAACTAAATAATAACACCCACTCGCTGGCCGTACTAGCCCATCTAATTAACTAACTAACCAAATATTGAAACCCACTAGCTAGCTAGCCTTACTCTCCCACGCATGCCATCTCCCACTAATCCTTTTCCTCCTTCTTTTCCAACCATTGCTAATTAACCAATCATCCCACAAAAATCCTAAACAAGTGGTCAATCCACCTTGACCCTACTTCTTATCCTTATCGATCGAACAACCTCCTCCACCCGACGCTCGCTCGGCTCACCACCCAAACCCACCGGCTTGCAAACCCCGCCTTGGCCTTGGACGGCAAATGAACCCAACCACCAGCCCCGGCCCAACCGACAATACTAGAGCAAGAAACTGATCGGAAACGGAAATCGACTATTACCGGCGAAGGTGGCTCGATCGGCGGTGGTTAACAATCAAAAAGGAGGAGGCTGGCTATACGATGTTGGCTCCTTGGTGGTGCCGGCTTTAATCTTGGTGGCAACTTGAACGAGGCCGATAGCTGGCTTTCGATGGAGAAGAGGAACAAGGAAAGGTTCGGAATAGCCCGATGAAGAAGGAAAAAGTGAGAAGGCTTCAAGGGAGGTATACACGCGTACGTACGAAACTTAGGAACGAAGCTTAAGTTCCTTGTATCAATCCCTCCCTAAATATCTAGCCCCATCATACATATCTACACGCGTAAACATATATTATTATAATATATGGAAATGTTTTCGCCTCCGCTCCAATTAATCGATAATGATACGGAGGTTAAAAGAGAAATACCAATATATATAGAGAGAGAGAATTGAGTTCTAGTGATACTACCCCTTACACTGCTACAGAGTGAATAAATATGAGTCATTGGATTAAAACAAAATCAATGGACATGATTTAATCAACTTAACCTATTTACTCTCCCTCTCACTTGCTCAGATCTCAAACCCGCTCCATGCCTCACTTGCTCCGTTCCTCTTCCAGATCTCCGATCCACCACCAATCCGTCGGCGGCGGTCACCGTCATCTAGTCCGGCGATGGCGCCGTCACCCGTCCCTCCGCTGTCCTCTCCCACCCCTGGCCGGTTTGAGATCATCTTCGTCATCGGTGGAGACTCGCCGGCTCCTTTTCCCGAGCACAGGATCACGGGGTCTCTCATTAGGTCGAGGGAGATTGAGCAGATGAAGTTCTCTGGGATCCTCGTCGGCTCCTTTTCCGCTTCATACGCTTGTTGCCGGATCTCCGGTTGCCTCTTTGAATCAGGCTGGGAATTCTGGTTGTGTGCTATATTGTGAATATGATGTCTCTGTTATGTAATTTCCTAAATGTATCATACTCCTTTTTCTTCACGAGATTCCTCAAAGCTATCCTAGATCTATTTGTAAGTTTTATGATTTCTACTATGATACTCCGTATGACTAATAAAAATGTGTTAATTAAAGAGTATTATCAAATACTAATTTGCGAAGATACTGCCAGTATTTGGAAAGCTTCACTGCTTTCCTTTGTCTTTTTATTCAGTATAGCCACTGTGGTACATCTTGACTTATTACAACTGCTTTCTTCAAGTCTTTTGATTTGTGTGTATATTGTATGTAGTTGCTTTCCAAATCAGTCATTATTTTTTTAACATGAAATAGAGTTGTATATGCATGAAACATAGTAATTATAGGCATGAAACATAATCGTATATGCATGAAATAGACTAGTTATATGCATGAAACGGAGTTGTATATGCATGAAACATAGTAGTTATATGCATTAAACAGACTAGTTATATGAATGAAACAGAATCGTATATGCATGAAACAGACTAGTTATATGCATGAAACGGAGTTGTATATGCATGAAACATAGTAGTTATATGCATAAAATAGACTAGTTATATGATTGAAACAGAGTTGTATATGCATGAAACGGAGTTCTATATGCATTAAGCATAGTAGTTATATGCATGAAACAGAATTGTATATGCATAAAACAGAGTTATATATGCATAAAACATAGTAATTATATGCATGAAACAAAATTGTATATGCATGAAACAGAATTGTATATGCATGAAACAGAATTGTATATGCCATGACCAACGAGAACACATGCATCGATGGATTCGCGGACCTTGACGAGTCCGGATCCGGCCCCATGGAGCGGATCCAAATCGAGCTCGCTCCGATCTCGTGGATAATCAGCAACGCGCTCGCCGTCATCAAGTACATCGAATATATAACTAATAAAACATCATGCATATAACCTTTATAATCATGCATATATCGTATTCAAATCATGCATATAGCGTGTTATATCATGCACATAGGAACCTAATTTGTTTTACCAAAATCATGCATATGACATGTTAGATCATGCATATAGATCAACGGTCCAGATTTATCCACTCTGTAGCACTATAAGACTTGTTTTATTTGAACTCAACCCTATATATATATATATATATATATATATATATAGGTGGGGTCAAATAAGACAACTCTTATAGTGCTACAGAGTGAATAAATGTGAGCCATTGGATCAAAAAAATTTAATGGTGAGATTGATAGGGTGTATGATAATTATTATAGGAAAAAATAAGACAAAAAACATGCATAACTGAATTGGGAAATTGTGTGAGCAAAATCAGGGCCAACCTGCTATTAAAAAAAATCGTGCCCAAATTTGTGAGAAAATAACGTGCAAAAATCTATAGAGTTCCCCGTATGCAAATAATTATCTATAATTTCATATGCATGTGTTATCGTTTGTATGCATTTAGAAGCGGATATGTATGCATCAATGTAATAAACATATGCAGTCGATCGTTATGAATTAACCCTTCTCGGTCGCCGTTCTTGCTCCCACATGTAATAAACACATGGTTTCTTCATGATTTAGGAATGTATCACGGGGAATTTTGTCGAAATTACAAGGATCAAGCTTTTCCGAGATCTCTCACACATGGAGATAGGTAATATAAAGCAACAAAACGAATGTACACCTTGTATGCATACCGTAGTAATGCATATGCATCGTAGAGTTCCCCGTATGCAAATAATTATCTATAATTTCATATGCATTTGTTATCGCTTGTATGCATTTAGAAGCACAACTGTATGCATCAATGTAGTAAACATATGCAGTCGATGGTTATGAATTAAAAAGTTTTACATTCATAAGCATGTGTATGCATACATGTTCGTTGTATATTCATATTTCAAGTACAAGTATGCATGAAGAGAGGGTCGGCGAAGGTCGGAGAACGGCGACCGAGAAGTGTTGACCCGGACGAAGAAGACAAGATCTACGGGTTGAGCCGGACGAAGAACGGCGACCGAGAAGCGTTGAGGCGAGGGACGACGAAGACGAGACATCAGGTACAATAAACGAAACACCAATGGCTCACTTTCTTCACACACATGAATAGATAGTCAAATCCATATATCTCGTGCATTTGGAATTAACTCGCTTGACGATACAATGCCCCACTATACTCATGCAATTGATCCAGGTCAGAGTAGACATTTTGAGACATCAAGTACATCTCCTTCTCCACCTCCAAAGCTCTCCACATCTGGCTCGCGTAATCGAGGTAACTGCCTCCGCCGAACCAGCTCTCCCTCACCGGAGAAGGCGAGGCAAACTGCTCGGAGTAGGCGAAATTGGAGCCCCTACCGGCCAAATCGAGCACCCAGGGGAGATGATGTCGGCGACGAGGGGTAATTGAGGCCGCCGAGACTCTAATTGGTGGCCTACTTGTTCTTACGACGGCGAACGCGCCTCGAGCGCTTGGAGACGACGCAGAAGAAGCAGCTGTGTTCTCGGAGGACAGAGGCGAAGTTGAACTTGCTGGTGACCGGGATCCGGCGGCCTCCGGCGACCTTTCCAAAGGGAGGATGGGCGGGAACGGGTCCCCGCTCGAAGTAGATGGTGATCTGGTGTGGAGAGACTCCGATTTTGGTGCTGATGATGGATCGGAGTGATTTGAAATCCAAAGAGGGGTCCACGAAGACGTTCCCCATGTCCGTGGTGGAGTCGCCATCGAAGAAGGCCACCGGGAAGGAGGACTCGTAGCCGCCGTCCATCATCTTCTAGGGTTTTGCAGAGAGAGGGGGATAAATTGGAGGAAGAAGTAAAAAAAAATGAGTTTGAAGAACTACTTTGAGGAAGCGGAGGTTTTGATCCGAGAAAAGTGGCTAGATAGAAACAAAATCTCGTTTCATGATCCTTCCCATTTCAGTTTGAATCTTGGCCATTAATTTTTTTTTAATCCAACAGTCCAGATTTATTCACTCTGTATCACCCTAATATAGTGTATTACTTGAACCTAATTCTATATATATATATATATATATATATAATTTTGGTATCCCAAATTACTTGATTCTAAATATAAGATAAATCTTGACACCATATTTTAATTTTCAAAGTATAAAATTTTACTCTAATTTTGACCCGGGTGTTACAAACTTGGCCGTTGTTGGAGCTTGAAGGTTTAGACTCTAGTGCCATCACCCTTTCTACCAAGAGGGAGAGATTTTGGTTCATGGCGTTAAGCATATTGAACACCTCTGGAGCTATGGGAGGCGAATCATTAGAGCTCTCTTCCCGCGACATAATGACAACAACTACAAGCAAGAGTTAGGGTTAAGTGATAATCCAAGATTGCCTCACTTGTGTTTCACTCGCACTCACTCTCTTGTGGTGCAATCGAGCTTGTTGTTTCAATCTGCCTTGCATGGATCAACACTCAAATCTAAGATTAGTGAAAGTGAGAACAAGACATAAAATTAGGATTGATTAAAAAGGAAAGGAATGAGAAATATGGACAGTAACTGATAGACACATGTTAGGTAGTGTTTTAGAGCATATTTAGTTAGGATTTTTATGGTTTTTGGTTTAGTTTTAGTTAGTTTTGCTAGTTTTGTTAGTTTGTAGAAAGATTTGGATATCTACATTTTGTTGTCGTTATTGATTGTAGATGTGAAGACAACAAGTTTAGAGGAGGTGAAACCAAAGCATTGGACGAGGCAAGAAAGGAGCCAAGCCATGAGATTAGCCCCAAGAGGTGATGGGAAAAGCACACTTGGTTCCGGACTATGTATTGGAGTTGTTGTTTCAACACCTCTTGCTTGCAAGAGATGGATCTGAAGCTACAATGATTGGATTGGTCTGATTTTGGTGTCATTGGAAAGATAACTCGAAGAGCTACAATTCATTTATTGACTCCGAGTCCAAATTTCAACTCAAAGTGTGTCAAAACAGCCTCTAAAGTGTCATGTGATGACTAGTGTTGAAAACTCGGGCAGGAGGTTCGAAAACTCGCCCGAGTTTTGGAGGAACAGCCCGAGTTTCGACACCAGAGCCTCTGCATTGAAAACTTGGGCAAAGCTGCAGAGACTCGCCCGAGTTTGCATGGTGCATGCCCGAGTTTTCACCCATGTCGGCGTGAACGAGATTTTGTACGGGCCTTTGGGCTTTTGGGTTGAAACATCTTTTAGCTAGTATTTTTAGAAACTCTAAGATATATTGTTAGATACTAGTTTCTAGGTTTTATTATCTCATTATTCTTGACTTTGGATTATTGTTGGAGCTTTGAGAAGAAGAAACCTTCGGGAAAACCTTGTAAGCTTTTCAATGTCTTTCAATAACTAAATTCTTTTTGCATGACTAGTTAATTGAAATTGTGAACGAAGTGTTATTGTGAGGTTTGATTGTTCTTAATTTCTCTTGACTAGATTGTTTTCTCTGTGCTTGATTGATTAATTTCAGCCAAGGGTTTTATTAGCTTGATCACCTAATATGATGTCTAGGACGAATTACAACTAGATCTTTCTAATTACCGGTCGGTGTTAATTAGATCATAAGTAGAACCTTTAATCAATCTAGGACTGGTAGGACTAGTTAATTAGAGAAGAGAATTCAATCGCATGTTATTTGGATGTTTGGTTGCTCTGAATACATGTTTCTATTGATGCTTGGATCTTAATGTTGTTGTCAAGTTGAATCTAGGAGGTCTCCTAGGTTATTTGATAATTAGGGTTGTTAGTACCGGTCGGGCTAATAATTAGTATTGAAGTAGGATTAATAATTCCATGAAGTTGGGTTATTAGCATTCCGCAATAGATTAGTCAAGGTAAAAAGAGAATTTTGATAATCAATGATCAATAATGAAGTTCGCAATGGATATTCACTAGTTAAGCATACATCTCACATATTTTACAAATCATCTTTAGTTTTGCATTCCTTAGTTAGTTTAGTTTATAGATTCATATTCAAACCCCCCTTTTTTCTGAGTAATATAACAATAAACACTGAAACCTGAGTCTTTGTGGGATCGACCCTTACTTCCTTACTACATTAGTTGGGTTGTTTGGATTATTTTGATAGGTATTAAGGCGACTAAAATACCGCTTATCAGTAACTGAATTGGAATGATTAAGAACAAGAAAAAACTTGAAGGATAAAAAGAGATCAAACCTTGATTAAGCCTTTCTTGCCTTGAATTCCTAAATCAAGATGAATTCTTGGAGTGGTTTGTAAGGTGAGATGGGCGGGCTTTTTGTGAAGGAAGGGTATCTCTAATATCAATCAAGAACAAGACAGGAGGAAAGAAGACAACAACACTTTGCACTTAGTCAAAATAGTACACAATTTCGGCATTTAATCAAGAAGGCAACACTTTGCACCATCTAAAAGGCAACTTTGTGCAACTCTGAATTTTGATTTCCCTTCTTTTTGGCTTTTCCTTTTTTTTTCTTTTTTTCTCATTTTTTTCAAAAATTACGACCAAATACTTACGAAATATAATAAATATATGATAAGGTGCAAGAAAATAAAATAAGACATATCTTAGACTAGATTGATTGGAAAGTAAAAAAGAGGGTCCTTGAAATGGGGGGATGGGTTTGGGTGGTTTGAATTTGGTTAAACCTCCCACAATTTAGGGGATGAAAGACGAGTGGTTGGGAGTAGGTGGATGAAATGGGATGGCTTAGATTTGGTAGAATAGTGTTGGAATAGTAGGGGAGTGGTTTAGAGTGGTTAATGGTAGGTGGAAGTGGCTGAAAATGGAGGGGCTGAATTTGCCTCTTTAGTTCAAGGCTTCAATATCCTTCATTTTGTTGGTTTAAGGATAGGAAGATGGTGGCCACAATGTGGCAGTTTACTTAGGCGAAGGAGGTGTATGGTTAATACTATGATGTTTAATCAAAGAGATTGGATTAATCAAACCTGATCTAGAACTTTTTTTTTTGTGTTTTTGTATAATGTTGGTTCGGCTCTGTGGAAGATGAGTTGAATGTCGATAACGCAGCTCTGATACCAATTTGATACAGGGTTGGTTGTAGGATGCGGATGTCATGCTTTTTAGTTAGATTTCATAGGTCATTTTCTAGGTTGTTTTGCATATTTTTCTATGTGTTTGTGTGTTTTGCATGAGTTTTTAACTCTCTTTCGAGGGTTGCAGTCGTTTGTGGTTGTTTTTTTTGTTTTGTAGGTGTTTGGAGCGTTTTGGAAAAGTTTTCGAGCTATTTGGAGCATTCTAGGAGGTGATGTCTTATATTGGTTTTCAAGTGTCAAGTCATGAGGAGTGTTTCACGGATTTTAAGGGACGGATTTGCAAATAAGAGGCGTCTTAGAAGGAGTTACATGAAGCCTCAAGGAATCAGGGAACACAAAGGAAGAAACACCGGGAAAAGATCAATCTTTGAAGCAAGTTCGAGGCAAAGGCATGAAGAAAACGCAACAAGAGGTTGTAGGTCGGGCACGACCTACACTGGATTGGCCTTGACCTGCCCTGAGCTTTGGATAGAGGAGGTCGGCCACGAGTCACTTAGGTCGGCCATGACCTTCCCGAAAGCCTAGCGCGGAGGAAAGTTGCCACCCCAGTAACTATCTTGTTGGGACGATATTAAGGACGTCAGTCATTAATATCTAACCAATAATAATCGTCCCTAGTTTTGATAATGACAAACTCAAAGGTATTTGATAAGTTGTCCAAGTGTTGATCTCAGGTAAGTCCAGAGGACGTACATGAGCGAAAAGGACAACAAGTGAACGGGAGTCCCTAAGTTGTAGGGACGCACTTCATCAAAACTTCCAGAGCTGAACAAAAGAATGGAGTCCCTGCGAAGATAGGACGACGTCCTCATCAAGAAGGGATGCACGCCAAAATACGAACGAAGTTCAAATTCAAACCAAGGCCACCCCAACATGATTACATCATAATTGGCCGTAGTCCTCTGAATGAAGCTTCTAATGTCTAAGCACGTGTAAACAATTCTAAAGATGTCGCTTTCCAGAAGCTAGTCCACTAACCACGCGGAGGCTTCCCAAGCGTCAACAGAGTTGACTTCCTTAAGATGCAAATCGCACCGTTGAAGGAAGACGACGGATCCTGCAGAAGCTCAGAGGACGCTACAGGACAAGCACCACTACCGCTATAAATACCCTCCAAGGGTTATGCATAGCGGTGTGGACTTTGAAGACTTTCTCTCAAGCTCATCTCTGAAGCATTCAAGTTCAAGAATGAAGAACAAGGAGATCAAGTGAGCTTGAAACTAGAGAAAGAAAGTCCAACCACATCAAATCAAACCAAACCACAAAAGAGTTAGAAAGTTAGTTTGTCTCTCACAACGTACAGTGAGAGACATGAGTGTTTAGCTACCTTATAGCTAAGTGTTGGGACGATATTAAGGACGCCAATCATTAATATCTAACCAATAATGATTGTCCCTAGTTTTGATAATGACAAACTCAAAGGTATTTGATAATTTGTCCACGTGTTGATCTCAGGTAAGTCTAAAGGACGCACATGAGCGAAAAGGACAATAAGTGAACGAGAGTCCCTAACTCTATAGGGACGCATTTCATCAGAATTTCCAAAGCTGAAAGTAATTGGCGAAGTCCCAGCGCAGATAGGATGGCGTCCTCATCAAGAAGGGACGCGCGCCAAAATACGGACGAAGTTCAAATTTGAATCAAGGCCGCCCCAACATGATTACATCATACTCAGCCGTAGTCTTTAAAAGGAAGCTTCCTTTGTCTGGGCACATGTAGACAATTCCAAAGATGTCGCTTTCCCAGCAATGGTCCCCTGTCCACACGGAGGCTTCGTAAGCGTCAACAGAGTTGACTTCCTCAAGATGCTCATCGCACCGTTGATGGAAGATCAAGGATCCTGCCAAGTCTCAAAGGACGCTAGAGGACAAGAACCACTTGCGCTATAAATACCCTCCAAGGGGTATGCATAGCGGTGTGGACTTTGAAGACTTTCTCTCAAGCTCTCCCGAAGCATTCAAGTTCAAGAACGAAGAACAAGGAGACCATGTGAGCTTGAAGTAAGAGAAAGAAAGTCCAACCACATCAAATCCAAAACAAACCACAAATAGTTAGAGTTGTAGTTTGTCTCTCACAACGAACCGTGAGAGACGTGTGTGATAGCTTCCTTGTAGCTAAGAGAGTTAGGTTACTTGTTAGGTGGAAAGGAGTGTTACTAGTGAGACTAAGGACAGACGCTTAGCTCAGTGAAGTGTAACGACTCGCCTAAAGTTGTAAGGACTCTCTCTGAATAAGATAAGGACGGCTATTGAAAATCCTCCAGCGGAGGTAGAGGTTTACCCATAAGACTAGTTGGTCTTAGTGGGGTTCCTCTATAAATACTCGGCAGAAAACATATATAGACACCCGAACTTGTCACTTTTAGTCATTTAGACACCTCATCTTATAAACGGACCTATCAAACACTTTTACTTGTAAAAAGCTACCTATTAAGCACCTCCTCCATAATCCATCTATTGCGTACAAAACACGCGCTATTAAGTGGAATTTTTTTAAATAATCAAAAAACCACGTAATGCCACGTGTGCATGCCACATATGATAACAATAAATCACCCTTAGTGTATACATATATAAATCCAATAAAAAAAATAATAAACCATTCAATTGTACAGCCTTCATGTCTGAGTTTAACCCATCGTCTTCCTTGCCGAATGAGGTCTCTTGGCAAGGTCTGAACTGTTGATGGAGAACCGACGGGGAGAGGTTGGAGGCAAGCCGTAGGTTCGGAGCCTACGATGACTGTCACCACCGTGAAATTCCTCTGTAGCTATGGCGGCCAAATCCGTCCCCACCCCTCCGACGGCCAGCTCCGCTACGTCGACGGCCACACTAGAGTCGTCTCCGTTCTCCGATCCGTCTCGTTTTTCGGTGAGCACTTTCTCCGGTCAAAATTTAGGTTTAATTGGCACGATTCTGAAACCGCCGGCATTGCTTGACAATGGGCGGCCAGAGGTTTTTCTTGAAACTACAGATCTGATTTGAGGGAGAAAACCACCGGATCCGGGAAGAAGAGGCCGATCTGGACTGGCCTGGAACCCACGCGAAATGGATGGCCGGGAAGTGGTGCGGGCCTGGATCGAGAGGGCAGATCCGGGGTAGGACGGGGGAACAAAGGTGACGGGAGGTCGCCGGAGCCCTCGCTGGTGGTGTTGGTGGTGCCCCAAGGTTGAAGCAGATAGAAGGAAAAAAGAAAATAAAAACATAAAAAAAAAACCAAGTCAAGTGACGGGAAGGAAAAATGGAAATGAAAAAAGGAATAAGGAAAAAAGGAAAAAAGGGAAAATGTAATAATATGACCTAACTTTTCTCACTCTCTTATGAGTGCGTGTAATATAATCACTTGTCCATGTCAGCCTTTAGGGGTTTAATAGAATCAAATATACAAGTTTAGGTATTCAATAGGTCCAAATCAAAGGTGGGTGTCTAAGTTACCAATTTACACAAGTTCGAGGGGCCGTATATGTTTTAAGCCATAAATACTCATGTCTATTATCTTATCTCGTTTCATGTTAAGTCTATTTTCCGTTGCACCTAAGGACGCCCTTGATCCAGTTAAGGACGCCCATTCTAACAGACTTACGATCCAACAATTGGTATCAGAGCAGGCGCTCTAGATTAAGTTTGAGTTGCAGGAAACATGGAGATGGAACCTATAGGTATCTCGAGTGCAAAGCCTCCTCGCCTCACCGATGGAAACTTCAATCGATGGAAAACAAGGTTCGAGTGCTTCGTGCGAAGTCAAAACTACCAATGTTGGCTGGTGATAAAGAACGGTGACCTCGAAGTCCCTGCTGCTAAGAAGGACAAAGAAGGAGAATGGGGTCCCGATGAATTCAAACTCATGGAGGCAAATGCCAAAGCTATCTGCTTTCTACAGACGTCCATCTGTGAAAGGGACGCTACCCGTGTGAGCAATCTTCCAACTGCTAAGCTTCAACTGGAAGCCCTTGAGAAGTATCATGTTGGGACGCCCGAGATGAAAGAGGACGTCCAACTTGAAGCAAAAAGGGACTTCTACAAATTCAGGATGTTCACAAATGAGACCATCACCGACTACTCATTCCGCTTTGAAGCCTTGCTCACAAAGTTGAAGAACTTGAGTGTCAAGGAAACGGAGATCACCCAAAGGATGAAGGTACAAGTCTTGATTGATGGACTCACGGGACCATGGAACTTCGACAGGATGACGTTCAAGGAAAACCAAGCGAACAAAGGACTGTCCATGGAAGAAATTTATGGAAAACTTAAGGGGTACGAAGCAAGGAGAAATCAAGATCTGCTGGAAATGGGAAAGAGTTCCCAAAATGAGCTGGCTTTAACTCTTGCAGCAAGAACGCCAGAGTATGAGCAATATTATCAAAGACAAAGAGAAATGAACTCAATGCTAGAAGCCAAAACTCAAGAGCACCAAGAGAATCTTCGTCTTCAAGCTTTGGTAAAACGCAAAGGGAAGACTGAAGAACAAATATCGAAAGAAGATGAGCTAGCCCTGTTACACAAAACTCTTCGCACATTGTACAAAAGAGGCAAAGTCCCAAGAATGAAGATGCCTTACAAGAAAGAAGGCCGCAAACCTACAGATGCTGAAATGAAGGAAGTAGTCTGCTACAAATGCAACAGGAAGGGACACATGGCTAAGAAATGTACAACAGGATTAACATCAAAGGAAATGAAGGAAAAGGCTCTGGATGGTGCATTTGAAGGTGCATGGGACGACCTTGACTCAAGTGATGAGGAACTAGAAAATCAAGTGGCTTACATGGCCATGGAAGACGCCTCAGCCTCTCCAGAGGACGCATCTGAACTGACCAAGAGGTAACTCATGAATCTATGCTAAGCTCGCTTCAAAAATGCTCAAAGCCCAAGCTCATCAAACTAATCACTCAGATAATGCAAGAAAGCTATGCCATGAAACAAAGTTTTGATGAACTTGAATCGGAGAATATTGTTGTAGAATGTGAAAATTGCAATACCATGTCTTTTCAACTAGAATCCTCTCAGGAAGAAGTTAAGTCCCTTAAGAGTCAGCTTGTGTGCCTAAAACTTGAAAATGCAAATCTTAGGGACGAGGTGAAAGTCCTAGGAAAGAGTCCCATGACTGAAACTATGAATCTGATAGTCTTTGTTCCAGCTAGGAAAGGACTAGGGTATGAATCAGGCTCAAAGAACTCTCTCCCTAGCGACTTCGAAGCTAGCAAAACCACTGAACTAGAACTTGAGAGGGAAAAGACAAAGAATCTGGAGGAACGCATAAGAGTCCTTGAGAGTGGTGAGAAAGGAAAGAAGGACTACTACACAAATTCCACTAGCCATAAAATCTACAAAAAGATTGCAAAGGGCGAAGGATCTAAGGTAGTTGATCCTGAGAAAATGAAAGAGAATAGAATTGTTGGGACGTTATCAAGGACGCTTGCGTACTTGCTAGTGTACCACACAACCGTCCCTTAGTTTTGATATGACAAACTCACTTTGATTCTAATAAATTTGTCCAAGTGTTCAGGAACGCCAGTGACAAAAGGACAACAAGTGTGTGGAGCGTTCCCTAGGCTTAGGGACGCCAGCTAACAGGAAGTAAGGACCAGCAAGAGACTACTTGAGTAAGGACGGAGTCCCAAGCAAGTAGGAACACAAGAAGACAGTCCTTACTCACTAGCCGACAAGATGACATCACTCGACAATATTTGATCATCCAAGGACACGTGGAGACCGATCCAGTAGCAGAGTCCAAAACTACGTGGCGGACGATCCTGTAGCAGAGTTCATCAACACGTGGCGGCAGATCCTGTAGCGGAGTCCATCACACACAACTGGATACAGGGAGCTTCCTCATCACCGCCATACTACGTGGAGGAAGATCCTGTATCCACGTCCATGAAGGGCATGATCGTCAGAAGAGGAAAGATGCCCTTCCCAAGTCCTATAAATAGCCCAAGGCATTTATTGTGACGTTAACGCTTTCAGAGAATATTCAGAGAGAATCAGAGGAAAGCGACTCACTCAAGAACACGATGAACAAGCTCAAGAACACTCAAGAACAGTTCTAGGCTTGAGATAGATCGAGTGAGAATTGTAACCCAAAACACAAACTGTTTGTACTCAGAAAAACCCAAAAAGAAAGAGAGAGTCCTACGAAGTACTATAGGAAGTAGGGATAGAAGTCCTTTAGAATATTAAACTCACTTAAGTTGTAGGCTTAGAGGAGTCCTTTACTAGTGGACTTAGGAAGAACGCTAAGTACACGAGAACTGTAAAGACTCGCCAGTACAACCGTAAGGACGTTTAATATAAAGGAAAAGTTATTCAAAAATCCTCCAAGGAGGTAGAGGTTTACACTCAAGGACTACTTGGTCTTGAGTGGTTCCTCTATAAATCACTGCGTTCACTTTTACTTGTTTAGTCCTTATTTCCGTTGCACAACAAAAGGACCCCCTTACACCTCGTAAGGACGCCTGATCAAAGGACGCCTTTACCAAAGTAAAGGACGTCCCAAAGTTATACTAACGATCCAACAATTGGTATCAGAGCAGGCGCTCTAGATTTTGTTGAGTTGCAGGTAAAAGATGGACATGGAACCTATTGGAATCTCTTTTGTGAAGCCTCCGCGCCTGACAGACGGCAACTTTAACCGCTAGAAGATTAGATTTGAAAATTTCTGTAAGAGTCAGAACTATCAATGCTGGAAAGTGATCATGAAGGGTGACCTCAAAGTCCCTGCTGACAAAGCTGACAAAGAGGACGAGTGGGGTCCTGATGAATTCAAGCTAATGGAAACAAATGCTAAGGCAATATGCTTCCTTCAAGCGTCCCTCTGCGAAAGGGACGCCACCAGAGTTAGCAATTTGGCAATAGCCAAACTACAGTGGGAAGCTCTCGAGAAGTACTACGTAGGAACTGCTGAGATGAAGGAGGACGTTCAACTCGAAATCAAGAGAGAGTTCTATGCTTTCAAAATGCTGCCCAATGAAACGGTTAAGGACTACTCATACCGTTTTGAAGCTCTTGTCACCAAGATGAAGAGCTTGGGTATCCCAGAAGCTGAAGTTTCTATGAGGAACAGAGTCCAAGTGGTCATTGATGGACTTACAGGAGTCTGAAACTTTGATAGAACTACGTTCAAGGAAAGTTCCGCCAACAAGAGTCTAGATATGGAAGACATCTACGGAAAGTTGAGGCAGTACGAAGCAAGGAGGAACTCCGATATGGCTGAGCTAGGACGGAACCCCCAGACAGATCTTGCTTTGACAACATCAACACCAGAGTACGCTGAGTACCTGCGTCGCCAAAGAGAACTTGCTTTGATGGTGGAAGCAAATAAGAATGAGAACCGTGAGAAGATGCGCATCCAAGCGTTAAAGGAGAAAGAAAGCAAGTCAAAGGAACAACTTGATGAAGAGGAAGAACTTGCTCTTCTGCACAAGGCTCTCCGTATCTATGGTAAAAGGAGCAAATACTTCAACAAACACAAGATGCCTTACAAGAAGGAAAGTCCTAAGTACACAGAGGCAGAAATGAAGGAACTTACTTGCTACAAATGTAACAAGAAAGGACATTTTGCCAAAAAGTGTACCACGGGAATGTCCTCTAAAGATATGAAGACAAAAGCTCTTTTTGGAGCCTGCGCAGCTGCATAGGATAATGTTAGTTCTGATGATGATGAAGAACCTGATGAACAAGTGGCGTATATGGCTATTGATGACGCCTCAGAACCTCATGAACATGTGGCGTACATGGCCATGGAGGACACCTCAGTTGTTGAAGAGAACGCCTCCGAAAATGAACTAGAGGTAACTCATGAATCAATGATGAATTCCTTAGAAAAATGTTCAAAATCAAAACTATCAAACTCATTGGTAGAATAATGGAAGAAAGTCTTGCTATGAAACGAAGAATGGATGAACTTGAAGATGAAAACATAGTAGTTGAATGTGAGAACTGTGTTACAGTGTCTTTGCAACTAGAGTCCTCATGTGAAGAAAGTAAATCCCTAAAAACTGAAGTAATGTGTCTCAAACTTGAGAACGCCAAGCTTAGAGAAGAAGTTAAGGTGTTAGGAAAGAGTCCTAAGATAGAAGAAGTCAAACCAATAGTTTTTGTCCCAGCCAAAAGGGGACTAGGTTATGAATCTGACACTAGGAACTCTCTCCCTAGCGACTTTGAGGCAAGCAAAAGGGAGAAGGTTCTAGAGTGGAGAAGACTATCTCAGAGTTTGCAATCCACAAAAAATGAAACAGAACAAAATCCAACGTCCCAACAAGAAGTACTACCTTGGTACTTACTACAGGACGTGTTGGTACTGTGGACAAGGAGACCACTTCAAATATGAATGCTTGAAACTAAAGGAAGACATTGAAAGTGGAAAAACTGCTAGGACTAACAATGAAAATGCTAAGTCCGTCCCTAAGGCTAACACTAGGCGTCCTAGATGTTATAGGAGTTCTTTCCGAAAGCATGCTATTTCAAATGATGTTAATATAAATGACTACATGCCAGAACCAGAGTTTTATTGTTGTAACGAACTAGGTAAGGAACACCTTGCCTGGGTCGCCAAACACTAACTTTATTTTGGCAGGTATACTAACTCCACTAGTCATAGGATTTACAAGAAAATTGCTAAAAGGGAAGGTTCTAAAGTTTGCAACCCTCAAAAGATGAAACAAAACAGGATCCAACGTCCCAATAAGAAGTACTACCTCGGTACTTACTACAGGACGTGTTGGTATTGTGGTCAAGGAGATCACTACAAGTATGAGTGTTTGAAACTAAAGGAAGACTTTGAAAAGGGAAAAGCTGCTAGGACTAACATTGAAAATGAAGAGTCCGTCCCTAAGACTAAGTCTAGGCATTCTAGACGTTCTAGGAGTTCTTTCCGCAGATATGCTACTTCAAATGATGTGAACATTAATGACTACATGCCAGAACCAGAGTTCTATTTCTGTAACGAACCAGGTAAGGAACACCTTGCCTGGGTCGCCAAAAACTAACTTTGTTTTGGCAGGTGGAAGTGAGGGGACGCCCATGGATCATTGATAGCGGCGCCTCAAATCATATGACAGGAAGCCAGATCAATCTCACTTCTATCCAAAGTAGTGCCACGGGAGGAACAGTCTCATTTGGCAACAAGGGGAAGGGAAAGATCAAAGGGACGGGAACTGCTATTCTCAATACGTCCATCAAAGCAACACATGTTAGTCTTGTTGAAGGACTTGGCTTCAATCTCCTAAGTGTCTCTCAAATATGTGATCAAGGTGAAAACCTAGTCACATTTGACTCAAAGGAATGCCTTGTCATCAACAAGAAGTCAAACAAAGTTGTTCTCAAAGGAGTATGCCAGAATAATGTCTACATCTTCAACCAAGAGTTCAAGCCTCAATCTGAGTTGTGTCTATCTGTTTCAAAGGAGGACGCTGACCTTTGGCATCGCCGCCTTGGCCATGCTGGACCAAGCATAATCCTTAAGCTACATCAAAGAAATCTTGTGAAAGGACTTCCCCAAATTGATCCTGAGAAAGTTGAATAGTGCGAAACCTGTATCAAAGGGAAGCAAACAAGAACGTCCTTCAAGTCCAAAAACGAAGTCAGTACGAAGAAGCCTTTGGAACTTCTCCATATGTATCTTTGTGGACCAATGAAGACGCTGAGCTATGGTGGAAAGAGGTACATTTACGTTATTGTAGACGATTTTTCTCGATTCACTTGGGTTCTTTTCTTGGTGTCAAAAGCAGATTGCTTTAATGCGTTCAAAGTCTTCATCAAACAAGTGGAAGTTGCCCTTGAGACGCCTCTGAAATCCATAAGATCAGACCATGGGACGGAGTTCAAAAACTCAGAGTTCCTGACCTACTGTGATCAACATGGTGTCTCGCACAACTTCTCAGCTCCAAGGACTCCTCAACAAAATGGAGTTGTGGAAAGAAAGAACAGGACGTTGGAGGACACGGCAAGGACTATGCTCTTAGCAAATAACGTCCCCAAGCACTTCTAGGCGGAAGCTATTGCTACAGCCTGCTACATCATTAATCGTGCCATGATCCGTCCTTTGCTAAAGAAGACGTCTTATGAGTTGTTGAATGGAAGGAAACCTCGCATTGACTATCTCAGAGTTTTTGGGTGCAAGTGTTTCGTCTACAACAACGACAAAGAAAGACTTGGAAAGTTTGATGCAAGGAGTGATGAAGCCATATTCCTTGGGTACTCCCTCACTAGCAAAGCATATAGAGTTTTCAACAAAAGGACTCTTAAGCTTGAGGAGAGTATTCATTTTGTGTTCAAAGAGAGTTCTTCTCACAAAGAAAAACAAAGTAAGAAAGAACGCCCTTCCTCACAACAGCAGGACGACTCTGAAGACGAAGATGAAGTATGGTCGTCTGGAAAATACTATGTCCCTAAGGACGCTACTCCAAATCCTGAAGAAGTCTCAGTGGATGCTCCTAGTGTTGCTCAGGGAGTTCCATCTCGTAGTGAATCTCCCGTTCAACAAGATGTGGCTGAATCAAGTCAACAAGGCGAGCAACGTCAAGGCGTGGACGCTCTCTTTGAGGAGGAACACACTGAGGATGATGCTCAAGATGATAGTGATGATTCTGATGGAGACATTGATCCAAGATTTGTTCAATTATTCCAACGGGAGTCCCGCCTCTCAAGGGACCACCCAACTTCTCAGATTGTCTCAGATATTTCTCAAGGAGTTCAAACAAGGTCAGCTGCAAGCAAGTCCCAGAGTGCAAATTTGGCTTTTTGTGCGTTCAATGCCTTTGAGTCTATGGTGGAACCAAAGAACATCAAGGAAGCACTCCAGGACGCTGACTGGATTCAAGCTATGCAAGAAGAACTCAACCAGTTTGAAAGGAACAAAGTTTGGACCCTCGTCCCTCGTCCTAAAGGCAAAAATATCATAGGGACGCGCTGGGTGTTCAGAAATAAGCTTGATGAAAGTGGACGTGTGTCAAGGAACAAGGCAAGACTGGTGGCTCAAGGATTCAAGCAAGAGGAAGGCATAGACTATGATGAAACCTTTGCTCCTGTTGCTAGAATTGAAGCCGTCCGTCTCCTTATTGCCTTTGCTGCGCACAAAGGATTCAAGTTATTTCAGATGGATGTCAAGACTGCCTTTCTCAATGGAAAACTCAAGGAGGAAGTGTACGTTGCTCAGCCGCCTGGCTTCGAGGATGCCTCTCATTTAGATCATGTGTACTACTTGGACAAAGCACTCTATGGACTCAAGCAAGCCCCTCGTGTATGGTACGACAGGTTTGCGTCCTTTCTTTTATCTCATGGGTACACAAGAGGTTCAATTGATAAAACTTTGTTCATTAAGAAAGTTCACAAGGACATTTTAATTGACCAAGTCTATGTTGATGACATAGTCTTTGGTAGTACAAACATGAAACTTGTAGATGAGTTCAAGTCCTTAATGAGTAGTGAGTTTGAGATGTCCCTCATTGGAGAACTCAATTTCTTCTTGGGACTTCAAATCAACCAACTCAAGGAAGGGACGCGTATTCACCAACAAAAATATGTCCGTGAAATGCTTGAAAAGTACGGGATGAACACGTCCAAGCCTGTTGCAACCCCTTGTTCTCCCAATTCGCGTCTCTACGCAGATGAATAAGGGAAGGATGTTGATCAAAAGCTTTACGGAGGAATGATTGGCTCTTTGCTCTATTTGACCGCAAGCCGTCCCGATATCATGTTTGTCGTTTGCTTGTGTGCACGCTTCTAGGCGAATCCAAAGGAGTCCCACATGCAAGAAGTCAAGAGGATCTTTCTCTATCTCAAGGGACGCGACGATCTTTGTCTTTCGTACCCTAGGAAGACGTCCTTCAAGCATGTTGGCTACTCGGACGCTGATTATGCTGGTCATGTGATTGATAGAAAAAGCACTTCTGGAATGGCACAGTTCCTTCGTTCATGCTTAGTCTCTTGGGGATCTAAGAAACAGAACTCTGTGGCGCTTTCAACTGCGGAAGCCGAGTACGTTGCTGCTGCTTCGTGCTGTTCACAAGTCATCTGGATTAAATATCAACTTGAGGACTACGGTATCAATCTTGAAACTATTCCCATTCGTTGTGATAATACAAGTGCTATTAAAATTTCTAAGAATCCTGTTTTTCATTCACGCATAAAGCATATTCATATAAGGCATCATTTCTTGCGTGATAATGTTGAACTAGGACTTATGAGTATGGAGCATGTAAGGACTGAAGACCAAATAACTGATATTTTCACTAAGGCGCTTAATAGACGTCCCTTTGAGCATCTTAGATTGCTCTTGGGCATGATAACTTTTATGTAGCAAGTCCCGTTCTACTGTTCCCTCGATGATTGGCTATGTTTAGTAGATTCTAAGTGTTTAAGGACTATCATGCATTGAATTCATATTTGCAAGGACGCTAGTCTAAAACTTCATGTGTTTGCTACTTTGGAACGCCATTCAAATTTCTCTATTTTGTCTTGAAAAGAGTATCCCTGATCACCCAACCCGCATCATAAGCCAAAATGATGGGAACTCTAAGCTTACCCTAGCCGAGAACTCTGCAAAAGCGTCTTATGAGCTTCATATTTTCTTTTACGGGACGTACTTGCTTTGTTCTCAAATGGTTCGCAAGGTGATCACATAGGAACGGTTGTTATGGTTCTTGGTTTGCTTAAAGATGTAATTTTTGATAAGTTTGAGAGGACGCCAGTTGTTTGTAAGGGAAGACGCCAGTTCAGTTTTGAGAAGAAGTTGAAGAGTCAGAATTTTTAAAATTTGAACGTTTGAACAGTGACCGTTGCTCTTGCTCAACTCTTAAGGGGGAAGTTATGCCACGTGTCACACATAAAATCAGTGGTAATTACAGTTTGTGCCACCGCTTCCTCTATATAAGGCCAGAACAGTCGCTGCCTCTCATTTATTGCTCTCACCAAACTTCCCTACTCTCAATTCGGTCTGCCTTCTCTCTAGCATTCCGACGTTTTCCTTTCTCTAAAAGCAATCAGAAAATGTCTCAAAGACAAGGGAACGCAGCCGGATCTTCTACCGGCGGTAAGAGAAGGAAATTGGTGAAGTCCCACACAATAGAGAAGCCCAAACAAATCGTTCTCAACGAATCTAAAGTGGACTTCATCAACAGGAAGCCCAAAACACTATACATGCTCATAAGGGAACGCATGGACAGGCCAGATGTGAAGCAGGACGCAGTGAAGACCATGAATTATGATAAGTTCTTGGAGAGGTTCGTCATCCATGGCCTCCACAAGACAAATTACCATGACTTGCCCGGGAGAATGGAGGACGTGCTCTTCTTCTCGCAATTCTGTGGTGAGAATATTGCTCCTTTACTTGATCTCATACCTGACTTGCACAATGCCGTCCTACCCGATTTCCCAATGTACGCCAAGGACTCTCCCGCCTTCCAAATGCTAAAGAACCGCTTGTTTAGTCCTTCTCCCCCACCTCCTCAAATTCCAACAGTCACCACAAAGAAGCTTTTGCCTTCCAAGCGTCCAGCACCATCTTCCCCTCTTTCAAAATCATCCAAACCAACCTCCTCCAAACCAACTGAGATCGTTGACAAGTTCCCTAAACACTTGTCGGAGGGACGCTCCAAGAAGAAACATGACCCAAGGCCCCTTAAAAAGGCCAAGTCATCTAACGTCCCCTCCACCACTAAAAGGCCAAGCTCCACAAAAGGCCCTTCCAAACCTTCCAAACTCTCAAAGCAATCCACTTCTCCACCCTAACAAACTCTTAAAATAGTCCAACTCCCAACTCCTCCTCCGTCCCCCAAACCTTCAAAGACAAATGCACTTATTCCCTTCCAACCCAATCCTCATTCCTCTCCTCTAAACTTTGTCAACTTCCCCTCAGCCCCGGCCCACATCTCCCCACCAAAGGACCCCGAGACTCCCAGTGTTGGATCGTTAGTACTGAGGGACTGCCTTTACTTAGGTAAAGGCGTCCTTTGGTTAGGCGTTCCTACGAGGAGTAGGAGCGTCCTTAAGTAGTGCAGCGGAAATAGTACTAAACAGGTAAATAATGAACACAATGAATTATAGAGGAACCACTCAAGACCAAGTAGTCCTTGAGTGTAAACCTCTACCTCCTTGAGGATTTTTGAATAGTTCTTTCCTTTATATTGAACGTTCTTATAGTTGTACTGGCGAGTTTTTACAGTTCTCTGACACTTAGCTTTTCCCTAAGTTCACTTGTAAAGAACTCCTTTAAGCCTACAACTTAAGCTATAGTTCAATCTACTAAAGGACTCTATTCCTACGTTCTGCAGTACTTCGCAGAACTCTCTCTCTTTTTGGTTACAAACTGTTTTGTGGTTGGGTACAAAATCTCACTCGATCTAACTCAGGTCTAAACACTGTTCTTGAGTTCTTGAGTTAGTTCTTCGTGTTCTTGAGTGAGTCGCTTTCCTCTGATTCTCTCTGAATATTCTTGAAAGCGTTGCAGTCACAATAAATGCCTTGGGGCTATTTATAGGACTTGGGGACGATCATGCCCTTCATGGACGTGGCTACAGGATCTTCCTCCACGTAGTAGGGCGGTGATGAGGAAGCTTCCTGTATCCAGCTGTGTATGATGAACTCCGCTACAGGATCGGCCGCCACGTGTTGATGAACTCTGCAACAGGATCGTCCGCCACGTAGTGTTGGACTCCGCTACAGGATCGGTCTCCACGTGTCCTTGGATGATCAAACATTGTCGTGTGATGTCATCCTGTCGGCTAGTGAGTAAGGACTTCTTTCCTGCGTTCCTACTTGCTTGGGACTCCGTCCTTGCTCAAGTAGTCTCTGGCTGGTCCTTACTTCCTGTTAACTAGCGTCCCTAAGACTAGGGGACGCCCATACACACTTGTTGTCCTTTTAATCACTGGCGTTCCTGAACACTTGGACAACTTTATTAGAATCAAAGTGAGTTTGTCATATCAAAACTAAGGGACGATTGTGTGGTACACTAACAAGTACGCAAGCGTTCTTGATAGCGTCCCAACAATTTCCCCCTTTTTGATGATGACAAACTCTTCAGCAAAATAGTTTTGGCGTTTGAACATAGCATGCATGAAAGCTTAAAAGCGTCATCTAACACTTAGAGAAATTTCAGTACGCACAAGTTTTCATTCTTTGATTCTCTAACATTTGGATTTTAAGGAGAGAGTCGCGTCCTAGAAAACTTTCTAAGCGTCCTCTTTTATTCTAGCATGGGCGTTCCTTAGTCTTTTCACTTGATAGTTCCCCCTTAACACTTGCTTATTCTAGATAACTATTTCATAGCGCATCTCTGCAAAACTACACTTCCCCCTTTTGGCATCATCGAAAAGGATAACAAGTGATAAGAACGTTAGCACAAACACATAACTAAAAGCAGTGGAACGCTTAAACAAACACATGCAAGAAAATAGTGGAATTGTCATTCAAACAAAATTAGAGTACGGTTATTACAAACCAAGATAAAAATGTTTGAAGTTCAAAAGAAGCAAAGGCAAAATAATAGGGGATCAAAGTGGTGGACGGCAATCACTGAGAACGGCGCTGGGCTTGATAAAACTGGAGCAATTGTTCTTGAAGTTCAGCAGCCTTTGAGAACGCAGAGGACAAGTCCTTTAAAGCAGAAAAGATGAGACATTGGTTGTCCATTATTGCACCCATGAGTTCTGCTGGAGGATGCTGAGTTATGTTTACAGGGGCAGAACGGGGCAGAGGACCTGTACTCGAAGAAGGAGCGTCCACTGGAGTAGCTGGGGGAGGAGAAGAAGCCATGAGCATCTGATCAAGAGCGGCAAGGTCGACGGCTGGCTCTTCTTCATGAACGGACTCATGTTGCAAGAAGGCACGACGTTCTTCCTCAGCTTCAGCGGCGAGACGTTCTTCCTCAGCCTTCCTCCTGGCTTCCTCGGCCTCAGCTTCTTGTTGTTTGATCACAGAAGGCAGCTCTTCATTGTGCCTGATCTCGACAAGTCCCATCTTTGCGTTCCACTTCAAGCCAAGTTCTTCAGATGGAGCGTTCTCATCATAAGCATCCTGGGACTGCAGAATGAGCTTGATCAGGCCAGGGTAGGGCAAGGCATGCCTCTTCCTTCCACACTTAGCCATGTGTTGCATAGCAATTCTGGCTAGATTGATGGGGCGGCGTTCTAGCAGAGCGTCAATAAGAATAATATCGTGCGTCTGAACGATTGACCTTTTCTCCTGCCTAGGAAGGATGGCGCGACAGATAAAGTAATGAGCAATGGCGCCTACCTTGCTCAAAACGTGAGCAACTCTGTACAGTCCCAATGGCCTTTTGCCTTGAAAAACGTGTTCAACCAGGGGCAATTCCTCGTCAGTTGTCTCGAATCCGCCTTTTGGAAGAGAGCTGAGAGCGTCGGACGGTGGCTTGCGTTGACCTAGACCCATGAAGGATCGGATTTGGCGTTCTGTGACTGAGGCTTTCTCACCTTCAATTTTGAAGTGGAGGAGGCCATCTTTTGCTTTGTAGCGCAAATCCCTGTAGAATGCCTTCACCTGTTCTTTGTCAACAGTGGTCGGCGCTGGTCCAACGCTTAGCCATCCTTGGAATCTCAGAAGCTCGAGGAACTCCTTAACGGATTCATCATCGAAGGAGGCTAGCCACTCCTCAGAGTAAATGAGTGGACTAAGGACTTTGACGGGCACATCAGCAGTTTTTCTTTTGCGCTTGCCCTTTGGGGACTCAGAGTCCTCATCATCATCTGACTCTGCATCGGCGTTCTCAGAGTCATTGTCAGCGTCCCTTGAGGGAGCGTCCTCTGTGCCTTGTGCTTTTTCTGCATCGCCACCAGCTGTGGCCTGATCGGCACCTGAGGTCTGACCGTGGGACATGCCCACAGCGTCCTGAGCTTCTGATTGAATTTCTGTTCCTGGCTCAGCGTCCGCGGGGACTTGATGGGATTCTGTTTGGATTGTGGGGGAGGGGTTTTGTTGTGGAGCTTGGGAGGGATTGAGTATGGGGAGGGATTGGTTGTAGGGAGGGACTTCAAGAGCATCACGCTCGAGCTCATCAGACAAAGTTGGCTCGGCGTCCTTTTGAGCGACCTGGTGCTCGCCAGCGTCCTCAGCATTCTCAACTCCTTCGGCCTCATCGTTGGAGTCCCCAACAACATCTATGAACGGGGAGGCTTGGGCTGCAGTCGTTCCTCTTTGGCTCTCAGATGAGCTAGAGGAGGAGGAGGAGATGTGCTCGGGCTCTGGAGCGGCTTGAACCATGAGCACCTTTGGTGATTCGCCAGCTTTAAGGCGTTTGAAGGTATGCTCAAGGGCGGGACGCTGCTCAACGTCCTCTGGTCCGCTCTTTGATGAGGGACGGCGAGATCTGGGGGTCTCGGGGTCCTTTGGTGGAGAAATATGAGCCGGAGCGGAAGGGAAGTTGGCAAGGTTTAGAGGAGAAGCGTGAGGTTTAGGGGGGAAGGGAATGAGGGCATTTTTCTTCGAGGTCTTGGGGGACGGAGGAGGAGTTGGTAGTTGGACGATTGTTAGAGGTTGTGGGGGAGGAGTGGATTCCTTGGAAAGGTTGGATGGCCTTTTTGTGGAGGGTTTGGAGGATGGGACGCTCGAGGTCTTGGCCTTTTTGAGGGGCCTTGGGTCGTGAACTTTCTTGGAGCGTCCCTCCTTTAAATGCGGTGGAAATTTATCCACTATTTTTGTGGGATTGGAGGAGGTTGGCTTTGATGATTTTGAAAGAGGAGATGAGGGGGATGAACGTTTGGATGGGAGGATAGATTTGGTGGTGATGGTGGGGACTTGAGGAGGTGGTCGAGAGGGACTTGGTACACGGGACTTTAGCATTCTGTACGCCAAAGAGTCCTTAGGGTACATGGGAAAGTCTGGAAGGACGGCGTTGTGGAGGTCGGGTATAAGTTCAAGTAAAGGACCCAGATTCTCACCTCCAAATTGAGAGAAGAAGAGAACGTCGTCCATCCATCCTGGCAAGTCTTTGTAGTTGGTTTTGTGAAGACTTGGCACGACGAAGCGTTCAATGAACCTTTCATAGTTCTTGGTCTTCGTTGCATCACCCTTGACTTCTGGCAAGTCCATGCGTTCCCTTATTAAGTTGTACAGGGTTCGCGGCTTCCTGTTGATGAAGTCCACCAATGATTCATTGAGAACGATGGGTTTTGGTTTCTCGATGAAGTGGGACTTCACCAGCTTTCTTCGCTTCCCGCCGGCAGAAGATCCGGCAGCATTCACTAGCCTTTGAGACATGATTCAGACTGTTTTTAGAGAGAGAATGTCGCCGGAGTTCTAGAGAGATGTCAGAGCAAATTTGAGAGCGAGAAAGTGGTTGAGCGTAATAAATTTTGATAGCGACTGTTCTGGCCTTATATAGAGGAAGCGGTGGCATAAACGGTAATTACCACTGTTTTACTGTGCGACACGTGGCAAAACTTCCCCCTTAAGATTTGAGCAAAAGCAACGGTCACTGTTCACACTTTCAAAAGTTCAAATTTCTGACTTTTTAACTGCTCCTCAAATACTGAACTGGCGTTCTTCTCAACCAACACTGAGCGTTCTTTCACACTTAGCAAAATTTCACCTCTTCAAGCAAACCAACAACCAACTTACCGTTCTTGTGATCACCTTTCGAACCAGTTGAGAACAACACAAGTACGTCCCGTAAAAGAAAATATGAAGCTCATAGGACGCTTTTGCGGAGTTCTCGGCTAGGGTAAGCTTAGAGTTCCCATCATTTCGGCTTATAATGAGGGTTGGGTGATCAGGGATACTCTTTTCAAGACAAAATAGAGAAAATTTGAATGGCGTTCCAAAGTAGCAAACACATGAAGTTTTAGACTAGCGTCCTTGCAAATATGAATTCAATGCAAAACAGTCCTTAAACACTTAGAATCTACAAAACATAGCCAATCATTGAGAGAATAGTAGAACGGGACTTGCTACTTAAAAGTTATCATCCCCAAGAGCAGCCTTAGATGCTCAAAGGGACGTCTATCAAGCGCCTTAGTGAAAATATCAGCTATTTGGTCTTCAGTCCTTATATGCTCCATACTAATGAGTCCTAGTTCAACATTATCACGCAAGAAATGATGTCTTATATGAATATGCTTTGTGCGTGAATGAAAAACAGGATTCTTAGAAATTTCAATAGCACTTGTGTTATCACAGCGAATGGGGATAGTTTCAAGATTGATACCGTAGTCCTCTAGTTGATATTTGATCCAGATGACTTGTGAACAGCACGAGGCAGCAGCAACGTACTCGGCTTCCGCAGTTGAAAGCGCCACAGAGTTCTGTTTCTTAGATCCCCAAGAGACTAAGCATGAACCAAGGAACTGTGCCATTCCTGAAGTGCTTTTCCTATCAATTACATGACCCGCATAATCAGCGTCCGAGTAGCCAACTAGCTTGAAGGACGTCTTCCTTGGGTACCAAAGGCAATGATCGTCGCGTCCTTTGAGATGGCGAAAGATCCGCTTGACTTCTTGCATGTGGGACTCCTTTGGATTCGCCTGGAAGCGTGCACACAAGCAAACGGCAAACATAATGTCGGGACGGCTTGCGGTCAAGTAGAGCAAAGAACCAATCACCCCTCTGTAAAGCTTTTGATCAACGTTCTTTCCCTGTTCGTCTGCGTAAAGACGCGAGTTTGGAGAACAAGGGGTTGCAACAGGTTTGGACGTGTTCATCCCGTACTTCTCAAGCATTTCACGGACATATTTTTGTTGGTGAATGATGTCTCTCATTTTGGAGGTGTTTTAGTGGTTAATTTCCTTTGTAAATATGTGTTTTTCATTCTCTTCTTTATAGTTTCGTTCCCTTTTTAGCCTAGTTCCCGGTTTTCTTCAAGAGTCGGAGACTATGCGAGTTTTGTGTGATTTTGTAGGTAAAATGGCAAGAATGAGAGCGATTTCGAGGAGCTAAGGAAGGAGCCAAGTCAAGGAGTACAAGAGCCAAGCCAAGAATGAAGTGGAACGAAGTGAAACCAAGGAAGAAAGCAAGGATCGAGGCCCAGGATCGAGTTCCACCACGTCGGGCCCGAGATCGAGCATCCAGCGCACGGGACCGAGGTTCGACAACGTCGGGCCCGAGGTCACCCGTGTCGGTCCAAAGTCGGCGGATGAGAGGATTGCTCCCCAAGGCATATTTTTAGCAACTTTCCACATTTGCCCCTTTCTAAATTGGGATTCCTTGGTCCCCAATCCTTAGAAGGCTATAAATAGAGGTGATTAGAGAGCATTAAAGGCATGTTTGGATAGACCACAACAAAATCACTCTCTAAAGGCTCAAAGGAAGACTTGGAGGGCAAGGAGAAGAAGGAGGAAGGAAGAGAAGAGAGGCCGGTGGAGAAGAGAGGAGGTCTAGTGAGTTTTTGTGCTTAGTTTTGCTTTGATCTAGTAGAATTGAACTTGGATCTTGTAAGGCACCTTGAATTTGAATGAAATTAGAGTTTGGTTTGATGTTGATGATTGAGATTTGCTTGATTTCCCTTTTGATTTCGTTTTTCTCTTACTTGATGGAGTAGATTCCATAGTCTTGGGCTATGGGGGAAGCCCTTAGTTAGATTTGGGTAGAAAACCCCAATTCCATAGCCTTGAGTGCTTGATTTGTGAACCCTCTCTACATTGAGCTTCAATTCTCTTGTGAAAGCAAGGGATCTAGAGCTTGTGTTTGGTAAGAGTAAGCGAAAGTGGTCTCGATCCCATCACAAGTCTCTAGCATCGAAGGTGAGTGAAAACTCCCTTGGGTCGAAGTGTAGATTGGAGAGATTTGGGGCGAGCAACCTCGATCTCACTAAGATCAAGCTCTTATTGGCTGAATTGGGGAAGAATATCCAAGTCTAGTTAGGTGTGGAACCCAAAAACCCAAGACCGATCTACCAATTTTGCTTAAATCGAGTTACCCAGTACATCGGGCCCGACTTGCATCAACGTCGGTCCCGGCCAAATTGACCTCGATCCACCCTCGGACCGAAGTGACTCGTGTCGGTCCGAGGTGATCTCTCTTTGCTTTTCCTTCGTTTTTACCTTGTTTTCATCCTTTTTTAAGTATTTCCGGGTACACTCGACACACGAACTCCCGTGTGTTCGACACCCTACCTCTTTACTACAATCTTGAGGTTCGGTTTTATAAATTTAAATTGTGAGACCTCCGATCCCGGACCGATCAGAATTTTGGCGCCGTTGCCGGGGAGTTCTACTCGTTCGAGGTACCCATTTTTGTTGAGTCTTTGATTTTTGTAGTGATTTGGGTGAGGGATTAGCCCGAGCCCCTTGTTTTGTTTTGATTCGGTTTTGTTTGTGTCTTTGGTTGTAGGTGCATGCGAGCTAGTTCCGTCCGAGGAACTCCTGAGCTCGACTTTGTGATTGACCCGGAGAGTATTCTAAGGCAAGCCCGCAAGAAGAAGAGGATGGCGGACCAAGCCCGAGATGAGGAGTTCGAGAGGTTGAGAGCCGAAATGGCTCGAATGCAAATTGAGATAGCAAACCGAGATGCCGAGGCCCGTAGGGAGAGGGAGCAAAGGATAAGGTTGGAGGCCCAAATCAACACTCAACCCCGGAATGCTAGACAATACATGCATCCGGAGTTGAAGGTCCCGGAGCCGGCCATAGTCTTACCGGAGGTGGCGAGGAATTTTGAGATCAAAACTCAATTTATCTCGCTCATCAAGAGAGAGAAATACCAAGGGAGGCCGAACGAGTGTCCGATCGAGCATGTCAAGCAATTCAAGGACCTTTGCGAGACCATTTCCACGGATGATGAGACACTTGAGTATGTGCTACTCAAGGCCATCAAGTGGTCTTTGGGAGGAAAGGCTTTGCATTGGTTGGAGAGTCAAGCACCTCGATCTATCACCTCATGGAGAGCCCTAAATGAAGCATTCTTGATGAAGTTCTTCCCACCCACCAAGACGACGGAGCTTAGGCGGAAGATTGCTAGTTTCCAACAAGGAGCTTATGAGCCACTTTTTGAGGCGTGGGACCGGTTCAAAGAGATGTTGAGAGCATGCCCGACACATGGCCAACAACCTTATGTCCTACAAGACATCTTTTTCCAAGGGATCAACACCGCCACGAAGGACAAATTGAACCTCCATACCGATTGTGGGTTCATTGACTTGCCACCGGAGCAAGCGTGGGAGTTGTTGGACAAACTCTCGGATTATGAGGCGATGTATGGCACTAGCAACGTGACCAAGGAGGGAAGAGTCCATGGAGAAGGTCCGAAGAAGCTCTACGACCCCAAGAGCGAAGAGGTGGATAAAGATGTGAAGATCCAATTCTTGGAGGACGAGTTGAACAAGATGAGGCGGAAGATGAGTTATGCCCAAACCACAAGAGCATGTGAAGAGTGTGGTTCCTTGAAGCATGGAGCTCAAGAGTGCCCAAATGAGCGCCAAGTCCAATTGGCCGAGCAAATTGAGGAGGCTCATTATGTTCAAAGAAATTTCGGAGGGAGATCCAACTTCAACAACAATGGAGGAAGGTGGAATCAAGGGCAAGCAAGTGGCTACAACAACAACTTCAACCAAAACGAGCCAAGAGCCCAACAACAACCATACCGACCTCCCGGTTTCTATGAGCAAGCACCACCATGGGCTCAAGATTTGAGGAACCAAGTTACCAACATGGAGAGGAAGTTTGATGATCAATTCAAGGAGTTGGGTGTGTGGAGAAGGCAAGTGGACAACCAATTTGTTCACATGGCAAATCAACTTCCAAGAGAGGAAGGGAGACTCCCGGGCCGACCCGAGGAGAATCCCCGTGCCCCACAACAACAAAACGAAGTTCGAGCCATAGGATTGCGGAGTGGACGAAGTTTGCCCGAGCCACACGAGCCAAAACCAAAAGAAGAGGAGCCAGCAACTCGGACCGAGTTACCCAGCAACTCGGGCCCGAGGTCCTCTGAAGTCGAACCAGAAGATGGAGGAAGTCCCCTGAGTCGGACCGAGTTACCCAGCAACTCAGGCCCGACTTGCTCTGAAGTTGGCCCGACATCCCCTTAAGTTGGCCCGATGTGCCCGGAAGCCTTTTGCCCTGGGACCGAGGTTCCAGAAGTCGGTCCCGAGGTACCTCCAACATCGATCCAAGGTGATTTTGTTGAGAAGAGTCGATCCAAGGAGGATGATCCAAGCAAGAAGCAAGGTGGCACTACTCTTCCTTATCCTATGAAGAAGCCCAAGGAGATTGTTGAGGGCAAGTTCAAGCGGTTCTTAAAGCTTTTGCAAGGCTTGAACATCACTATTCCTTTCACCGATGCTCTAAGCGAGATGCCGTCTTATGCAAAGTTTTTGAGAGAGATCTTGAGCAAGAAAAGGTCGATCATTGAGATGCAAGACGAGGTGAAGATATTGGAGCTACCTCAAAAGCTTGGAGATCCCGGAAGATTTGCCATCACCATAGGGATTGGTTCTCAACAATTCAAAGCTCTTTGTGATCTAGGAGCGAGTATTTCGGTTATGCCCATGAGCATATGGAGGAGGGCTAACCTTGGAGAGTTGGAGCCGATCGATATGAGTCTCACCATGGCCGATGGCTCTTCAACAAAGGCTACCGGAATACTTGATGATGTCCCGGTTCGTGTGGGAAAATATTTTGTGCCCGATGACTTTGTGATCTTAGACATGAAAGAGGATCCAATGGTGCCCATTATTCTCGGAAGACCGTTTCTAGCCACGGCGGGTGCCAAGTTTGATGTGAGGAATGGGAAAGTCACCTTCGAGATTGGAGAAGAGAAGGTTGAGTTACATTTCAACAAGGCCCTAAATGAACCGGATGCATTGGCAATCTTGAAGCTTGAAGAAAGTGCCAAGTGCAAGAGAGAGAAGTTGGAGTCCACAAGAGAAGAAGCACCATTGAGAGACCATGATATGGTCGATGTTCAAATCCATGATGAGGCAAGAGATGGAGATGGAGCCAACCCACCAAACCATGAAGAGTATCCTAATCTATATCCTTTTGATGTGGGAGATTCTTTTATGAGTTTAGATGACTTGAAAGAAGATTTAGGAGACGATTATCTTTGCTTAGATGACTTGCAAAATGACTTGAGTTATGATGTTATAGAGTCTCCTAGAAATTCTTTAGACTTTTGTGATGTAGGTGACAAGATGCAAGATGAGTTGATGCAAGAGGTGCAAAGCTACACTTTGAAGGATAAGGATGATGGAGGCCACATTTTCATCAAACATAAATGGTGGCATTTTGGCTATGATGATTGCGGAGATGTCTATGGCAAGGAGGAGAAATTCACGGTTTTTCACCCTCCTTGAAGGGTAGAGGTTAGACGTCAAGCTAATGACGTAAAAGAAGCGCTTCTCGGGAGGCAACCCGGGTTTGGTAGATTCATTTTCGTAGTTTCTAGCTTGTTTCTTTTTGCCTTAGCTTAGATTAGTCCTAATCTCTTCTCTAGCTTGTATTTTGTGGAAATGTGTGTTATGTGAGCTTCATTAGCATGTGTGGTATTTGTTGAAATAATGCAAACGATTGTGGATGGGAGTAACCAAGGTGTGGGATTTTTAGGAGCCAAAATCGGGTAGGACCGAGGTACCCAGTACCTCGGGCCCGAGGTGCCCAACATCGGTCCAAGCCAGCCGACTCACCTTAGCTTTGATTTTGTGGAAATTCCTACTATACCCTCTTGACCCACCTTTGTCTTCTTCCCCATTTAAAGACCCATTTCCCTTACCTAACATCACCATCACCATAACTACTTTCCCAAAATACCCAATTTGCTCTCAAGGCCAAATCGATCCAACCCTTTCCTCCATACTCGATCCTCAAGCTACCTCACCACAAGATCTCGATCCATCCCCTAGTTTCCCCAAGCATTGAACCAAAAGCCAAAAATCCTACCTAAAACCCATAGATCTTCATCCTTCTTCTAGATCTAGAAGAGGAAAATTTGAGTTTTAAGGATTTGCTTGCTAGGAGTTCTTGTTTGTTTCATATTTGGTATGTGAATCTCGATCTCTACTTGATTCCTTGTGAATTTCATGATTTCATTGCTAAATTTGAGAGATGCCATGATTGAGTGAGCTTGAACTTTGAACATCAATGGTGATTTGCATGTCTAATGAAATTTGTGCTTAATTGTTGCTAAATTCCATTTAGAACTTCGATTGATGATGATTGATGGTAGAATTTGGATTTTGGAGGCATGAATAGGTGTTGCATGATTGAATCTAGAGTGAGAAGTCGGAAAAGACTCGGTCCGAGGTACCCAGTACCTCGGGACCGACGTTCCATATCGTTCTAATGACTCGGACCGAGGTCCCCAATCTCGGGCCCGACGTCACTTGCAAGTCGATCCAATGCTTTTCGAGTTTCTCTTTCGTGATCTTAAGATTTCTTGCACATGAATGTTGGTTATAGCATGCTATTCATGATATGATTTGAAGCTTGACCATTGATATGAAAATCTTATTTCATGCATGATTGAATTTTGTGGATTGAGTGTGCTAAGTTCAAGTATGGGGTTGTCTCTTTGAATGATAAGTTGTTGATAATGGAAGCATGTGTTTGTGTTGGATTTTACCTTGTAGTTTCTTTGGTTTTTGATTGTGTGTAGGTACCATGTCTACCCGAGCATCTTCTTCAAGGATGGAGAAAGCCACCAAGAAGTCCAAGAGGTCTTCAAAGAGAGTCCAAAGGATGGACGATGTTCGCATTGAGGATGAGGACGAGGCTAGAGAGTATGAGCGTCTCATGGGTCTATCCCACCACACCCGGTGGTTAGATTGGGAATCAATTCGCAAGATGTGCATGGATGAGGCTCTTACTCGATGCTACTCCACCATAGGGCTTAATGTCTTGCTAAGGTGCAACAACACTCACTTTCCCGCCTTGACGTCCGAGTTCATGGCGACTTTCAAATGCACTTACGAGGGAGTTGAGAGTGATGGCATGATTTCCTTCCAATTGGGCAACGAGTTGCAAGAACTCTCACTCCGGAATTTGGCGGTTTATCTTGGATTTCCTTTTCCAAGAGATGAAGCTTTTGTTGACAATGAGAAGGTCGACTATCTTTGGAAGTACATAGCCGGGAGAAGTGAGATGAGGAAAGGCGCTTCAACAAATGAGATAGCAAACCCACTTTTCCGAGTCATGATCCGAGCTTTGGGTTGTTCTATCTTTGCAAGACATGAGCTAAGCAAGCCGATGAAGGAGGAGGCCATGCTACTCTACGAGATGTTGTTTGAGCATGAGAAGTCAATGAACCTCACATGGGAATGGGTGAAGATGGTGAGGGACTTCCAAAGTTCTTCATGGATCTACTTTGGAGGTATGATTGCCCGGTTAGCTCGTAGTCTCGAGGTGGATTTGTCTACCTACACGCCGGCGGCAAATGGCGTAGAGTTCATGGACCTCAAGTATTTCAAGAAGGCCAACATTATCAAGGAGAAGGTTGTCCCCGGCTTCATGGACCGACTCATGCCCCATTCAAACTTTGGCAAGGTACAAGTCCCATTGGGAGCTCGACTCTTTGACCTTACTTCTTACTATAATTGGTATCAAGTATGGGCGGGGAATGACAATCCCTATGGAGAGCCGGAGGGGACACTCGAGGTTAGGAGACGTGCACGACATATACGTTTCACTACACCTCAAGCTTCCCCGGACACCGAAGAAGAGGAGGCCAATCAATTCGAGTTTGTAAGAAGAGATGATATGGAGGTAGATGCACCAAGAGATGAAGAAGAAGAAGAAGGAGGAGGTGGCTACCAACACTTGTTCACCGACCACTCCCCCACGCTCTTGGACCGAGGTACATCCCATGTCGGGCCCGACGTTCATCAACGTCGGTCCGATGTGTTTTTGCCCGATCCGGTCCCTAGTCACTTCGAGCGGGGCGAGGGAAGTGGAGCACACCAAGCGCCCCCTAGCTTTGGAGGATATGAGGGGTATGCCCAATGGTATGGCCCCGGAATGGTCTTCCCCGAGCCGAGCCAAACGGTGGACATGAACTTCTTAGCCAATCAAATGGCACATCTCCAACTTCAACAACAATCAATGCTTCAAGAAGCCCACCAACTCAACTACCAACAACAACAACTTTTCCAACACCAAGAGAACTTCCAAGAGAGATTTGATGAAGTGAACCGCAACCTCGCATACACAAGGCGCGAGGTGGAGGATTTGAGGGCGGCCGATGATCAAAGGTGGTCCATGCAAGCTAGTTTCAACGATTGGATGTCCGGGAATTTTGCGACCCGTGAAGACCAATGGACACCTCCCGCGCCACCAATCCAACCACCAAGCCATGACCTTTTCCAAGATCATGTGCATGAGCGAGAGCGGCACGCCCGGATTCAAAGGAGGCAACGCCGTGGTCATCCTCCGAACTAAGCCTCATCAAGCCATTCGTCAATAAGGAATTGTGAGTCTTCTTTACTCTTTTCTCTTTACTTTTGAATTTTGATGGGGACATCAAAAGTTTTAAGTATGGGGTGGGTTAGTTGCTCATTAATTCCATGTTTAGGTTGCTTAGTTTGTCTCTTGTTTATGGGATGTTTCATTTTGGATTGTGGCATGATGCATGAGAATGATGATTGATTTTATGGCATGTATGGATGAGTTTGTTTTGAGTTTGTTTTTGTTTGCGAAAAATTTTCGAAAAAAAAAAAATCCATAAAAATTTGAAAATGATTTGAAAAATGTCAAAAAAGATTTTGTTTTGGACTAGGAATTCCCATCTTAGATGTCCATATGAAGGCTAATGATGATGTGAGCATGTAAATTCCTTTGCATATTTTTGGATAGTTTAGCCTCTAAATGGATGTTGTTTTTGATGTGATATGATATCTTGATGTTTTTATTGAGCACATGAGTTCTTGGATAAGTTTTGATGCAACTAAGCTAGAGTGAACCTTGTGAGATTATTTTTGGCCATTCTAGGGATGTTTGTTCGATATTGCATATCCCTCATTTTCTTGTGTGATTAGCTCATGCATGCTTAGTAAAACTTGCTATTGAGGTGTTTATCTATTTTCCAAGACTAATATGAGATTTGTTCTATGCTTTGTCACATTGATTTGAACTTTATTTCATTTAGTCACAAAATGTTCCATATCCTACCTTGAAGATAAACCGTTGTTTGTAGCCCCGTTTTAGCCTTAGACCTTTGTTTGAAACTCCTCAAAAATATGATTCCTAGCCTATATGACTTGACCCTTATGGGATTGGACTTTAGTGAGAGGTTTGGAAGAATATTTGGAGAGTTGAGATTCTCTTTGGTGAAGGGCAAAGAATGGAGTTATAAACTAAGTGGGTAGTGCATTTTTGTTGAGTAAAAGTGTGAAAAGAAAGAAAGAAAAGTTGGAAAAAGTAGTGGATTGAAAGCAAAATGCTTAAGTGAAAGAAAAGGGCACCGACCGAGTTAAAGTGCACATCGGGCCCGAGTTGTGTTGCAAGTCGATCCTAGTGGAAAAAGTGAGAAAAATCCAACAAAGAGTGTAGTGCAAAGATGAAGTGGAATGTTTAGTGAAGATATGGGTTGAGAAAAGAAGAAAGAGAAAAATCAAAGTCTTTTGGATGAGTGAAAGTTGAAAGTGGAAGAAATTTAGTGAAGTTGGTGAGAGACTAGAAAAGTTCAATCCCCATTGTAAGCACCACAAGACCAAAATGATTCCCACCTTGAGAAATACCAAAAGCCCCATTACAACCCGGCCGAATGGAACCTCTTTGAGGACCTCCATTGAGCCAAGTTCATATTCTTTGTGTGCATTGTGATAGGCATCTCTAGGTGGAGGAAATGGTGATATTAACTTCAATTGTAAAGTCTTTACTTGCATGATTGTTGAGTATGAGTGTTCATTGTTAAGCCTAAACACATGATGAGTGATACACATTTCTACATACCTAAAGTGAGGCTTTGTTGCATTAGACTTTATTCCTTGAGCACTTGATCATGTGTGATGATGTAATCTTGCTAGCATGTCTATCACTTGACTTTACTTGATTTTTCATAAGAGGCTTTACTTGAAGATTGTGCTTCGGTCTTGCTTATATTATTATTGCTTGAGGACAAGCAAGTTTAAGTATGGGGTATTCTGATGTCTCTCATTTTGGAGGTGTTTTAGTGGTTAATTTCCTTTGTAAATATGTGTTTTTCATTCTCTTCTTTATAGTTTCGTTCCCTTTTTAGCCTAGTTCCCGGTTTTCTTCAAGAGTCGGAGACTATGCGAGTTTTGTGTGATTTTGTAGGTAAAATGGCAAGAATGAGAGCGATTTCGAGGAGCTAAGGAAGGAGCCAAGTCAAGGAGTACAAGAGCCAAGCCAAGAATGAAGTGGAACGAAGTGAAACCAAGGAAGAAAGCAAGGATCGAGGCCCAGGATTGAGTTCCACCACGTCGGGCCCGAGATCGAGCATCCAGCGCACGGGACCGAGGTTCGACAACGTCGGGCCCGAGGTCACCCGTGTCGGTCCAAAGTCGGCGGATGAGAGGATTGCTCCCCAAGGCATATTTTTAGCAACTTTCCACATTTGCCCCTTTCTAAATTGGGATTCCTTGGTCCCCAATCCTTAGAAGGCTATAAATAGAGGTGATTAGAGAGCATTAAAGGCATGTTTGGATAGACCACAACAAAATCACTCTCTAAAGGCTCAAAGGAAGACTTGGAGGGAAAGGAGAAGAAGGAGGAAGGAAGAGAAGAGAGGCCGGTGGAGAAGAGAGGAGGTCTAGTGAGTTTTTGTGCTTAGTTTTGCTTTGATCTAGTAGAATTGAACTTGGATCTTGTAAGGCACCTTGAATTTGAATGAAATTAGAGTTTGGTTTGATGTTGATGATTGAGATTTGCTTGATTTCCCTTTTGATTTCGTTTTTCTCTTACTTGATGGAGTAGATTCCATAGTCTTGGGCTATGGGGGAAGCCCTTAGTTAGATTTGGGTAGAAAACCCCAATTCCATAGCCTTGAGTGCTTGATTTGTGAACCCTCTCTACATTGAGCTTCAATTCTCTTGTGAAAGCAAGGGATCTAGAGCTTGTGTTTGGTAAGAGTAAGCGAAAGTGGTCTCGATCCCATCACAAGTCTCTAGCATCGAAGGTGAGTGAAAACTCCCTTGGGTCGAAGTGTAGATTGGAGAGATTTGGGGCGAGCAACCTCGATCTCACTAAGATCAAGCTCTTATTGGCTGAATTGGGGAAGAATATCCAAGTCTAGTTAGGTGTGGAACCCAAAAACCCAAGACCGATCTACCAATTTTGCTTAAATCGAGTTACCCAGTACATCGGGCCCGACTTGCATCAACGTCGGTCCCGGCCAAATTGACCTCGATCCACCCTCGGACCGAAGTGACTCGTGTCGGTCCGAGGTGATCTCTCTTTGCTTTTCCTTCGTTTTTACCTTGTTTTCATCCTTTTTTAAGTATTTCCGGGTACACTCGACACACGAACTCCCGTGTGTTCGACACCCTACCTCTTTACTACAATCTTGAGGTTCGGTTTTATAAATTTAAATTGTGAGACCTCCGATCCCGGACCGATCAGTGAATGCGCGTCCCTTCCTTGAGTTGGTTAATTTGAAGTCCCAAGAAGAAATTGAGTTCTCCAATGAGGGACATCTCAAACTCACTACTCATTAAGGACTTGAACTCATCTACAAGTTTCATGTTAGTACTACCAAAGACTATATCATCAACATAGACTTGGGCAATTAAAATGTCTTTGTGAACTTTCTTTATAAACAAAGTTTTATCAATTGAACCTCTAGTGTACCCATGAGACAAAAGAAAGGACGCAAACCTGTCGTACCATGCACGAGGGGCTTGCTTAAGTCCATCGAGCGCTTTGTCCAAGTAGTACACATGATCTGGGTGAGATGCGTCCTCGAAGCCAGGCGGCTGAGCAACATACACTTCCTCCTTTAGCTTTCCATTGAGAAAGGCAGTCTTGACGTCCATCTGAAATAGCTTGAATCCTTTGTGAGCGGCGAAGGCAATAAGAAGACGAACGGCTTCAATTCTAGCAACAGGAGCAAAGGTCTCATCATAGTTGATAGTGTATATTTATATTATAGTGTAATTATCTTATGTAACCTAACTTGCCACGCAAGTATTACTTGTACTATATTGTTAATGAATGCAATGGGCAGCCCCAAGGGGGATTCACATAATTCTGATATCTAACATGGTATCTAGAGCCTAAAAACCCTAACCCTTGTCCCTTCCCTGCGTTGATCTCTTCAACGCCCCGGCTGCCGGATTCCTCTCTGTCCGAGCGCCGTCACCCCTAGCCCTTCCTACCGACCGGTCCTAGAGATCGGCGCTGCCCACCCTCCGCTGCCCCCGGCACTCATCTGAGCCTCTCTCAAAAGCCCTCTCGTGTCTCTGCTGTTCATCATGTCGACCTCTGAGTCGAACTCAGGCATTGTCGATCCACCTATCCTGCCGGCACATCAACAAAACCTGCCTCCTGCGAACAACACCGGCGGTACTTCTATTGGTTCTTTCAAACTGGTTGAGTTCTTCTTGCATCGCTTGAATCCAGTCAGCGTCCTGAAGTGCTTCTTTTATATTCTTTGGTTCCACCATGGAAACAAAAGCGTTGAACGCACAGAACGCTAGATTTGCACTCTGGGACTTGCTTGCAGCTGACCTTGTTTGAACTCCTTGAGAAGGATCAGAAACAATTTGAGAGGTTGGGTGGTCCCTAGAGAAGCGGGACTCCCTTTGAAACAACTGAGCAAATCTTGGATCAATGTCTCCATCAGAATCATCACTATCACTTTGAGCTTCGTCTTCGGTGCGTTCCCCCTCAAAGAGAGCGTCCACACCTTGACGTTGCTCGCCTTGTTGACTTGATTCAGCTACATCTTGTTGAACTGGGGATTCACTACGAGAGAGAACTCCTTGAACAACACTAGGAGCGTCCACTGAGACTTCTTCAGGATTTGGAGATGCGTCCTTAGAAACATAGTATTTTCCAAAGGACCAATCTTCAGCTTCATGAATACTCTCTTCAAGTTTTAGAGTCCTTTTGTTGAAAACTCTATATGCTTTGCTGGTGAGAGAGTACCCAAGGAATATGGCTTCATCACTCCTTGCATCAAACTTTCCAAATTTCTCTTTATCATTATTGTGAACGAAACACTTACAACCAAAGACTCTGAGATAGTCAATGCGAGGCTTCCTTCCATTTAACAATTCATAAGATGTCTTCTTCAGCAAAGGACGGATCATGACACGATTGATGATGTAGCATGCTGTAGCAATAGCTTCCGCCTAGAAGTACTTGGGGACGCTATTAGCCAAAAGCATAGTTCTTGCCATATCTTCTAGCTGTTGGATCGTTAGCACTGAGGGACGGCCTTACCTTAGATAAAGGCGTCCTGTGGTTAGGCGTTCCTACGAGGTGTAGGAGCGTCCTTGAGTAATGCAGCGGAAATAGTACTAAACAGATAATAGATGAACGCAGGGAATTATAGAGGAACCATTCAAGACCAAGTAGTCCTTGAGTGTAAACCTCTACCTCCTTGGAGGATTTATAAAAAGTTCTTTCCTTTATATTAACCGTTCTTACAGTTGTACTGGCGAGTTCTTACAGTTCTCTGACACTTAGCTTTTCCCTAAGTTCACTTGTAAGGAACTCCTTTAAGCCTACAACTTAAGGTGGTTCAATCTGCTAAAGGACTCTATTCCTACGTTCTGCAGTACTTCGCAGAACTCTCTCTTTCTCTTTTGGTTACAAACTTGTTTTGTGATTTGTTTACAAGTCTCACTCGATCTAACTAAGGTCTAAGCACTGTTCTTGAGTTCTTGAGTTAGTTCTTCGTGCTCTTGAGTGAGTCGCTTTCCCGTGATTCTCTCTGAATATTCCTGAAAGTGTTGGCGTCACAATAAATGCCTTGGGGCTATTTATAGGACTTGGGGAAGGGCGTCTTTTCTCTGGGACGATCATGCCCTTCGTGGACGTGGCTACAGGATCTTCCTCCACGTAGTAGGGCTGTGATGAGGAAGCTTCCTGTATCCAGCTGTGTATGATGAACTCCGCTACAGGATCGGCCGCCACGTGTTGATGGACTCTGCAACAGGATCGTCCGCCACGTAGTGTTGGACTCCGCTACAGGATCGGTCTCCACGTGTCCTTGGATGATCAAACATTGTCGTGTGATGTCATCCTGTCGGCTAGTGAGTAAGGACTCCTTTCTTGCGTTCCTACTTGCTTGGGACTCTGTCCTTGCTCAAGTAGTCACTTCGCTGGTCCTTACTTCCTGGTAGCTAGCGTCCCTAAGCTTGTGGGACGCCCATGCACACTTGTTGTCCTTTTGGTCACTGGCGTTCCTGAACACTTGGACAACTTTATTAGAATCAAAGTGAGTTTGTCATATCAAAACTAAGGGACGGTTGTGTGGAACACTAACAAGTACGCAAGCGTTCTTGATAGCGTCCCAACAATTTCCCCCTTTTTGATGATGACAAACTCTTCAGCAAAATAGTTTTGACATTGAAACTTAGCATGCATGAAAACTTAAAAGCGTCCTCTAACACTTAGAGAAATTTCAGTAAGCACAAGTTTTCATTCTTTGATTCTCTAACATTTGGATTTCAGGGAGAGAAAAGCGTCCTAGAATTTTCTAGGCGTCCTCTATTATTTTAGCATGGCGTTCCTTAGACCTTTCACTTACTAGTTCCCCCTTAACACTTGCTTATTTTAGATAACTATTTCATAGCGCATCTCTGCAAAACTACACTTCCCCCTTTTGGCATCATCGAAAAGGATAACAAGTGATAAGGACGTTAGCATAAACACATAACTAAAAGAAGTGGAACGCTTAAACAAACACATGCAATCAAACGGTGGAATTTCCATTCAAACAAAATTAGAGTTATTACAGACCACGGTTCTGGGAACGGCTCATTGAAGTTCAAAAGAAGCAAAGGCAAAATATTGAGGGATTAAGAGGTGGGGAACGGCAATCACTGGGAACGGCTCTGGTCTTGAAAGAACTTTAGAAGTTGAGCTTGAAGTTCAGCCGACTTAGTGAGAGTCGCGGACAAATCTTTGATAGCTGAGAAGACGTGGCATTGATTGTCCATAATGGCACCCAAGAGTTCTGCAGGAGGATGCTCAGAGACATTTGCAGGAGCAGAACGGGGCCATGGTCCTGAACTGGTTGAAGGAGCGTCCATTGGAGGATCTTGAGTAGGAGAAGGAGCCATAAGCAGCTGATCAAGAACGTTAAGGTCTACGACTGGCTCTTCTTCTTGAGAGTACTCCTGACCCATGGAAGCAAGGCGTTCTGCTTCAGCATCAGCAGCCATGCGTTCTTCCGCTTCTTTCAGTCTGGCTTCCTCAGCCTCAGCCTCTAACTGTTTTATCACGGACGGCAGCTCTTCATTATGCCTTATCTCAACAAGTCCGTTCTTGGCATTCCATTTCAGACCGAGTTCTTCTTGAGGAGCGCTGTCATCATAGGCGTTCTGAGATTGCAGAATCAGCTTTACCAGCCCCGGGTACGGCAGAGCATGTCGCTTCCTCCCACACTTAGCCATATGTTGCATTGCTATCCTTGCTAAGTTGATGGGGCGACGTTCAAGAAAAGCGTCAATTAAGATAATGTCTTGTGTTTGCACGATTGAACGCTTCTCCTGCCTTGGAAGGACGGCGCGACAGATGAAGTAGTGAGCTATGGCGCCAACCTTGCTCAGAACGTGAGCAACTCTGTCCAGTGCGATAGGCCTTTTGCCCTGAAAAACATGTTCGACCAGAGGCAGTTCTTCATCAGTTGTCTCGAAACCGCCTTCAGGAAGAGAGCTTAAAGCATCGGACGGGGGCTTCTTAGCAGCGAGTCCCATGAAAGCTCGAACCTGGCGTTCACTCACTGTGGCTTTCTCACCATCTATTTTGAAATGGAGAGAGCCATCTTTAGCTTTGTACTTCAGATCCCTGTAGAACGCTTTCACCTGCTCCTTGTCAACAACTGCAGGCGTTGGCCCAACGTTCAACCATCCTTGAAAGCGCAGAAGCTCAAGGAACTCCTGGACTTTGTCATCTTGATGGAAGGAGGCGAGCCACTCTTCAGAATAAACTAGAGGGCTAAGAACTTTCACGGGCGCGCCGTCATGCTTTCTTTTGCGCTTGCCTTTGGGGGACTCAGAGTCTTCGCCATCCGAAGAACTGTCCTCATCAGCAGAGTCCTCAGGGTCATTCTCATCGGCGTCTTGGCCAGCAACGTTCTCTGTGCCTTGTTCTGTCTCAACATTACCACCAGATGTGGTTTGATTAGCAGCAGATGAACCCTGACCGTGGGACGTGCCCTCGGCGTCCTGAGCTTCTGATTGGATTTCTGTTTGTGGCTCAGCGTCCGCTGGGACTTGGTGGGATTCTTTTGGGATTGAGGGAGAGGGGTTTTCTTGTGGAGCTTGGGTGGGGTTTAGGATTGGGAGAGACTGGTCATAAGGAGGGATCTCGTGAGCATCACGCTCGAGCTCATCAGAGAGAGTCGGCTCGGCGTTCTTTTGAGGTACCTGGTGCTCGCCAACGTCCTCAGCTCCTTCAGCTTCGTCGTCGGAGTCCCCAACAACATCTATGAACGGGGAGGCTTGGGCCGTAGACGTTCCTCTTTGGCTCTCAGATGAGCTAGAGGAGGAAGAGGAGATATGCTCGGGCTCTGGAGCGGCCTGGGCCAAGAGCACCTTAGGTGATTCGCCAGCTTTGCGGCGTTTGAAGGTATGCTCAAGGGCAGGACGCTTCTCAACTTCCTCAGGTCCGCTCTCAGATGAGGGACGGCGAGATCTGGGGGTCTCGGGGTCCTTAGGCGGTGAGATGTGGGCTGGAGCAGTTGGGAAGTTGGCAAGATTTAGGGGAGAAAGGGGGTTTGGAGGAAAGAGAATGAGGGCGTTTTTCTTGGAGGGTTTGGGGGACGGAGGAGGGGTGGGGAGTTGAACGATGGAAATTTGTTGAGGGGGAGGAGTGGATTCTTTGGACAGGCTGGACGGCCTTTTTGTGGTACTAGGCCTTTTTGTGGGAGCTTTAGAGGATGGGACGCTCGAGGTCTTGGCCTTTTTGAGGGGCCTTGGGTCATGGACTTTCTTGGAGCGTCCCTCCTTTATGTGAGGTGGAAACTTGTCCACGATTTCTGTTGGGTTGGAGGAGGAGAAGGGTTTAGAAGATTTTGAGAGGGGAGATGAAGGGGTTGGACGCTTGGATGGGAGGATTGATTTTGTGGTGATGGAAGGGACTTGAGGAGGTGGTGGAGAAGGACTGGGCACCCGGTTTTTTATCATTTTGTATGCCAAAGAGTTCTTAGGGTACATGGGGAATTCAGGTAGGACGGCGTTGTGTAGGTCGGGGATTAGGTCAAGCAAAGGAGCAAGGTTCTCACCTCCGAACTGTGAAAAGAATAGAACGTCGTCCATCCGTCCTGGCAAGTCTTTGTAGTTGGTGTTGTGAAGGCCTTGGATGACGAACCGTTCGATGAACCGCTCATAGTTCTTTGTTTTGACTTCATCGTTTTTTACGTCCGGTTTGTCCATGCGTTCCCTTATCAAGTTGTAAAGGGTTCGCGGCTTCCTGTTGATGAAGTCCACCAATGACTCATTGAGAACGATAGGCTTTGGTTTCTCGATGAAGTGGGACTTCACCAGCTTTCTACGCTTCCCACCGGTAGAAGATCCGGCCACGTTCTTTAGTTGATGAGACATTGTCAGATGAGATTTTAGTGAGAGAAAGTTGCCGGAGTTCTAGAGAGAAGTCAGAGCAAATTTGAGAGCGAGAAAGTGGTTGAGCGTAATAAATTCTGAGAGCGACTGTTCTGGCCTTATATAGAGGAAGCGGTGGCACAAACTATAATTACCACTGTTTTACTATGCGACACCTGGCAAAACTTCCCCCTTAAGATTTGAGCAAAAGCAACGGTCACTGTTCACACTTTCAAAAGTTCAAAATTCTGACTCTTCAACTGCTCCTTAACAACTGAACTGGCGTTCTTACCAACTAGCACTGAGCGTCCTCTCATACTTAGCAAAATTTTACCTCTTCAAGCAAACTTGTTCAATCAAACCAACAACCAACTTACCGTTCTTGTGATCACCTTTCGAACCAGTTGAGAACAACGCATGTACGTCCCGTAAAAGAAAATATGAAGCTCATAGGACGCTTTTGCGGAGTTCTCGGCTAGGGTAAGCTTAGAGTTCCCATCATTTCGGCTTATAATGAGGGTTGGGTGATCAGGGATACTCTTTTCAAGACAAAATAGAGAAAATTTGAATGGCGTTCCAAAGTAGCAAACACATGAAGTTTTAGACTAGCGTCCTTGCAAATATGAATTCAATGCAAAACAGTCCTTAAACACTTAGAATCTACAAAACATAGCCAATCATTGAGAGAATAGTAGAACGGGACTTGCTACTTAAAAGTTATCATCCCCAAGAGCAGCCTTAGATGCTCAAAGGGACGTCTATCAAGCGCCTTAGTGAAAATATCAGCTATTTGGTGTTCAGTCCTTATATGCTCCATACTAATGAGTCCTAGTTCAACATTATCACGCAAGAAATGATGTCTTATATGAATATGCTTTGTGCGTGAATGAAAAACAGGATTCTTAGAAATTTCAATAGCACTTGTGTTATCACAGCGAATGGGGATAGTTTCAAGATTGATACCGTAGTCCTCTAGTTGATATTTGATCCAGATGACTTGTGAACAGCACGAGGCAGCAGCAACGTACTCGGCTTCCGCAGTTGAAAGCGCCACAGAGTTCTGTTTCTTAGATCCCCAAGAGACTAAGCATGAACCAAGGAACTGTGCCATTCCTGAAGTGCTTTTCCTATCAATTACATGACCCGCATAATCAGCGTCCGAGTAGCCAACTAGCTTGAAGGACGTCTTCCTGGGGTACCAAAGGCAATGATCGTCGCGTCCTTTGAGATATCGAAAGATCCGCTTGACTTCTTGCATGTGGGACTCCTTTGGATTCGCCTGGAAGCGTGCACACAAGCAAACGGCAAACATAATGTCGGGACGGCTTGCGGTCAAGTAGAGCAAAGAACCAATCACCCCTCTGTAAAGCTTTTGATCAACGTTCTTTCCCTGTTCGTCTGCGTAAAGACGCGAGTTTGGAGAACAAGGGGTTGCAACAGGTTTGGACGTGTTCATCCCGTACTTCTCAAGCATTTCACGGACATATTTTTGTTGGTGAATGCGCGTCCCTTCCTTGAGTTGGTTAATTTGAAGTCCCAAGAAGAAATTGAGTTCTCCAATGAGGGACATCTCAAACTCACTACTCATTAAGGACTTGAACTCATCTACAAGTTTCATGTTAGTACTACCAAAGACTATATCATCAACATAGACTTGGGCAATTAAAATGTCTTTGTGAACTTTCTTTATAAACAAAGTTTTATCAATTGAACCTCTAGTGTACCCATGAGACAAAAGAAAGGACGCAAACCTGTCGTACCATGCACGAGGGGCTTGCTTAAGTCCATCGAGCGCTTTGTCCAAGTAGTACACATGATCTGGGTGAGATGCGTCCTCGAAGCCAGGCGGCTGAGCAACATACACTTCCTCCTTTAGCTTTCCATTGAGAAAGGCAGTCTTGACGTCCATCTGAAATAGCTTGAATCCTTTGTGAGCGGCGAAGGCAATAAGAAGACGAACGGCTTCAATTCTAGCAACAGGAGCAAAGGTCTCATCATAGTTGATAGTGTATATTTATATTATAGTGTAAGTATCTTATGTAACCTAACTTGCCACGCAAGTATTACTTGTACTATATATTGTTAATGAATGCAATGGGCAGCCCCAAGGGGGATTCACATAATTCTGATATCTAACATGGTATCTAGAGCCTAAAAACCCTAACCCTTGTCCCTTCCCTGCGTTGATCTCTTCAACGCCCCGGCTGCCGGATTCCTCTCTCTCCGAGCGCCGTCACCCCTAGCCCTTCCTACCGACCGGTCCTAGAGATCGGCGCTGCCCACCCTCCGCTGCCCCCGGCACTCATCTGAGCCTCTCTCAAAAGCCCTCTCGTGTCTCTACTGTTCGTCATGTCGACCTCTGAGTCGAACTCAGGCATTGTCGATCCACCTATCCTGCCGGCACATCAACAAAACCTGCCTCCTGCGAACAACACCGGCGGTACTCCTATTGGTTCCGACATTGCCGCCTCCTCCGGCACGTCCAAGTCGACGTTTCACGGCATCACCATTGCGCCCTCTCCATCGCCATCTTTGATAGCCTACACTGACGCTGATTGGGCCGGTTGCCCAGATACCCGTAGATCCACGTCCGGCTATTGCGTGTTTCTCAATGATACCTTGGTTTCCTGGTCTGCCAAGCGTCAATCCGTAATATCACGATCTAGTGCAGAGGCTGAGTATAGAGGGGTTGCTAATGTGGTTGCCGAGTGTTCCTGGCTTCGTAATCTCCTTCTTGAGCTACAGAGTCCGCTTTCTACTGCTACGTTGGTTTATACAGATAACGTGTTTGCAACGTATCTGGCCAACAATCCGGTTCAGCATCACCGTACCAAGCATATTGAGTAGGACATACATTTTGTTCGAGAGAAGGTTGCTCTTGGTCAGGTTCGAGTCTTACATGTGCCATCCTCCTATCAGTATGCTGATATCTTCACTAAGGGTTTGCCCAGACAGCTATTTCTAGACTTCAGAGACAGGATCACTGTTCGTTCTCCTCCCGTTTCGACTGAGGGGGAGTGATAGTGTATATTTATATTATAGTGTAATTATCTTATGTAACCTAACTTGCCACGCAAGTATTACTTGTACTATATATTGTTAATGAATGCAATGGGCAGCCCCAAGGGGGATTCACATAATTCTGATATCTAACAATAGTCTATGCCTTCCTCTTGCTTGAATCCTTGAGCCACCAGTCTTGCCTTGTTCCTTGACACACGACCACTCTCATCAAGCTTATTTCTAAACACCCATCGCGTCCCTATGATATTTTTACCTTTGGGACGTGGGACGAGAGTCCAAACTTTGTTTCTTTCAAACTGATTGAGTTCTTCTTGCATTGCTTGAATCCAGTCAGCGTCCTGGAGTGCTTCTTTGATATTCTTTGGTTCCACCATAGAGACAAAGGCATTGAATGCACAAACGGCTAAATTTGCACTCTGGGACTTGCTAGCAGCTGACCTGGTCTGAACTCCTTGAGACAGATCAGATACAATTGGAGAAGTTGGGTGGTCCCTAGAGAAGCGGGACTCCCTTTGAAACAGTTGAGCAAATCTTGGATCAATGTCTCCATCAGAATCATCACTATCACTTTGAGCATCGTCCTCAGCGTGTTCCCCCTCAGAAAAAGCGTCCACACTTTGGCGTTGCCCGCCTTGTTGACTTGATTCTGCTGTATCTTGTTGAACTGGAGATTCACTGCGAGAGGGAACTCCCTGAACAACACTAGGAGCGTCCACAGAGACTTCTTCAGGATTTGGAGACGCGTCCTTAGAGACATAGTATTTTCCTGAGGTCCAATCTTCAGCTTCATCTTCAGAGTCGTCCTGCTGATGCGATGAGGAGCGTTCTTTCTTACTTGATTTTTCTCTGTGAGAAGAACTCTCCTTGAACACAACATGAATACTCTCTTCAAGTTTTAGAGTCCTTTTGTTGAAAACCCTATATGCTTTGCTGGTGAGAGAGTACCCAAGGAATATGGCTTCATCGCTCCTTGCATCAAACTTTCCAAGTTTTTCTTTATCATTGTTGTGAACGAAACACTTGCAACCAAAAACTCTGAGATAATCGATGCGAGGCTTCCTTCCATTCAACAACTCATAGGACGTCTTCTTCAGCAGAGAACGGATCATGGCACGATTGATAATGTAGCATGCTGTAGCAATAGCTTCCGCCCAGAAGTACTTGGGGACGCTATTCGCCAAAAGCATAGTTCTTGCCATATCCTCTAGCGTCCTGTTCTTTCTTTCCACAACTCCATTTTGTTGAGGAGTCCTTGGAGCTGAGAAGTTGTGCGAGACACCATGTTGATCACAGTAGGCCAGGAACTCTGAATTCTGGAATTCCGTCCCATGGTCTGATCTTATAGCTTTAAGAGGCGTCTCAAGGGCAACTTCCACTTGTTTGATGAAGACTTTAAACGCATTGAAACAATCTGCTTTGGACGCTAAGAAAAGAACCCAAGTGAATCGAGAAAAATCATCTACAAGAACGTAAATGTACCTCTTTCCACCGTGGCTCAACGTCTTCATTGGTCCACAAAGATCCATATGGAGGAGTTCCAGAGGCTTCTTTGTGCGGACTTCGTTCTTTGACTTGAAAGACGTTCTTGTTTGCTTCCCTTTGATACAGGCTGCACATTGTTCAACAGTCTCAGGATCAATTCGGGGAAGTCCCTTCACAAGATTTCTTTGGTGAAGTTTGAGGATTGTGCTTGGTCCAGCATGGCCAAGTCGGCGATGCCAGAGATCAGCGTCCTCCTTTGAAGCAGATAGACACAATTCTGATTTAGGCTTGAACTCTTGATTGAAGATATAGATGTTGTTCTTGCGAACTCCTTTGAGAACAACTTTGTTGGACTTCTTGTTGATGACGAGGCACTCCTTTGAGTCAAATGTGACTAGGTTTTCACCTTGATCACACATTTGAGAGACGCTAAGAAGATTGAAGCCAAGTCCTTCAACAAGACTGACATTTGTTGCTTTGATGGACGGATTGAGAATTGCAGTTCCCGTTCCCCTGATCTTTCCCTTGCTTTTGTTGCTAAACGAGACAGTTCCTCCCGTGGCACTACTCTGGATAGAAGTGAGATGGATCTGGCTTCCTGTCATATGATTTGAGGCGCCACTATCAATGATCCATGGGCGTCCCCTCACTTCCACCTGCCAAAATAAGGTTAGTTCTTGGCGACCCAGGCAAGGTGTTCCTTACCTGGCTCATTACAATAATAGAACGCTGGTTCTGGCATATAGTCATTTATGTTAACATCATTAGAAATGGCATGTTTGTGGAAAGAACTTCTAGAACGTCTAGGACGCCTAGAACTAGCTTTTGGAACGGACTTGGCATTTTCATTGTTAGTCCTAGCAACTTTCCCACTCTCAATGTCTTCCTTAAGTTTTACACAGTCATATTTGAAATGGTCACCTTGTCCACAATACCAGCACGTCCTATAGTAAGTACCAAGATAGTACTTCTTATTGGGACGTTGAATTTTGTTTTGCTTCATCTTTTGGGGATCGCACACCTTTGAGCCGTCCCCTTTAGCAATTTTCTTGTAAATTTTATGATTGGTGGAATTGGTGTAGTAGTCCTCTTGACCTATTTCTCCACTTTCCAGAACTTTAATTCTTTCAAGTGAGTTTGTCATATCAAAACTAAGGGACGGTTGTGTGGAACACTAACAAGTACGCAAGCGTTCTTGATAGCGTCCCAACACTAGCGTCCTATTCTTTCTTTCCACAACTCCATTTTGTTGAGGAGTCCTTGGAGCTGAGAAGTTATGCGAGACGCCATGTTGATCACAGTAGGCCAGGAACTCTGAGTTTTGGAACTCCGTTCCATGGTCTGATCTTATGGCTTTGAGAGGCGTCTCAAGGGCAACTTCCACTTGTTTGATGAAGACTTTGAACGCATTGAAACAATCTGCTTTGGACGCTAAGAAAAGAACCCAAGTGAATCGAGAAAAATCATCTACAAGAACATAAATGTACCTCTTTCCACCGTGGTTCAGCGTTTTCATTGGTCCACAAAGATCCATATGGAGAAGTTCCAAAGGCTTCTTTGTACTGACTTCGTTCTTGGACTTGAAAGACGTTCTTGTTTGCTTCCCTTTGATACAGGCTTCGCACTGTTCAACAGTCTCAGGATCAATTTGGGGAAGTCCTTTCACAAGATTTTGCTGGTGTAGCTTGAGGATTGTGCTTGGTCCAACATGGCCAAGTCGACGATGCCAGAGATCAACGTCCTCGTTCGAAGCAGATAGACACAACTCTGATTTAGGCTTGAACTCCTGGTTAAAGATGTAGACATTGTTCTGGCGTACTCCTTTGAGAACAACTTTGTTGGACTTCTTGTTGATAACAAGGCACTCCTTTGAGTCAAATGTGACTAGGTTTTCACCTTGATCACACATTTGAGAGACGCTAAGAAGATTGAAGCCAAGTCCTTCAACAAGACTGACATTTGTTGCTTTGATGGACGGATTGAGAATTGCAGTTCCCGTTCCCCTGATCTTTCCCTTGCTTTTGTTGCTAAACGAGACAGTTCCTCCCGTGGCACTACTCTGGATAGAAGTGAGATGGATCTGGCTTCCTGTCATATGATTTGAGGCGCCACTATCAATGATCCATGGGCGTCCCCTCACTTCCACCTGCCAAAACAAGGTTAGTTCTTGGCGACCCAGGCAAGGTGTTCCTTACCTGGCTCATTACAATAATAGAACTCTGGTTCTGGCATATAGTCATTTATGTTAACATCATTAGAGATGGCATGCTTGCGGAAAGAACTTCTAGAACGTCTAGGACGCCTAGAATTAGCTTTTGGAACGGACTTTGCATTTTCATTGTTAGTCCTAGCAGCTTTGCCACTCTCAATGTCTTCCTTAAGTTTTACACAGTCATATTTGAAGTGGTCACCTTGTCCACAGTACCAACACGTCCTATAGTAAGTACCGAGGTAGTACATCTTGTTTGGACGTTGGATTTTGTTTTGCTTCATCTTTTGGGGATCACACACTTTTGAACCGTCCCCTTTTGCAATTTTCTTGTAAATTTTATGACTGGTAGAGTTAGTGTAGTAGTCCTCTTGACCCTTTTCTCCACTCTCTAGGACTCTAATTCTTTCAAGGAGATTCTTGGTTTTCTCTCTTTCTAGTTCAAGTTCTGAAGTTTTGCTAGCCTCAAAGTCGCTAGGGAGAGCGTTCCTAGAGTCAGACTCATATCCTAGTCCTCTCTTAGCTGGGACGAAGACCATTGGTCTAACTTCCTGAATGATAGGACTCTTTCCTAACACCTTCACTTCTTCTCTAAGCTTGGCGTTCTCTAGTTTAAGGCACATCACTTTAGTTTTTAGAGATTTGTTTTCTTCATATGAGGATTCCAATTCCAAAGACACTGTAGAGCAGTTCTCACATTCAACCATAATATTTTCATTTTCAAGTTCAAGTTCATCCATTCTATGTTGCATGACCACACTTTCTTCCATGATTTTAGCAATGAGTTTAATGAGCTTAGATTTGGAACAATGTTCTAAAGAATCATCATAGATTCACGAGTTACCTCATTTTCGGATTTCGGGGCATCCTCCTCAATAACTGTGGCGTCCTCCATAGCCATGAACGCTACTTGTTCATTATCAGAAGCGTCCTCAATAGCTACGTACGCCGCTTGCTCATCCGGTTCTTCATCATCAGAACTGACCATGTCCCATGCAGATGTGAACGCTCCGATGAGGGCTTTTGTCCTCATCTCCTTTGAGGTCATTCCCGTTGTACATTTTTTAGCAAAGTGTCCTTTCTTGTTGCATTTGTAACAGGTAAGTTCTTTCATCTCTGCCTCAGTGTACTTGGGGCTTTCTTTCTTGGGCATCTTGTGTTTGTTGAAGTACTTGTTTCTTTTGCCAAAGACACGGAGAACTTTGTTAAAGAGAGCAACTTCTTCCTCTTCATCAAGCTGTTCCTTAGTCTTGCTTTCTTTCTCTTTTAAGGCTTGAACGCGCATCTTTTCGCGATTCTCATTCTTGTTAGCTTCCACCATTAAAGAAATTTCTCTTTGACGACGAAGATACTCAGCGTACTCTGGTGTTGTGGACGCCAGAGCAAGATCAGTTTGAGGATTCTGTCCAAGTTTAGCCATGTCAGAGATCCTTCTTTCTTCGTACTGCCTGAGCTTCCCATAGATTTCTTCCATATCCAGAGTTTTGTTGGTTGTATTCTCTTTGAACGTTGTCCTGTCAAAGTTCCAGACTCCGGTCAAACCATCAATAACCACTTGAACTCTATTCCTCATGGAGATTTCAGTTTCTGGGATGCCCAAGTTCCTCATCTTGGTGACAAGAGCCTCAAAACGGTATGAGTAGTCATTCGCCGTTTCATTTGGCAGCATACTAAAAGCATAGAACTCCTTCTTGATTTTCAGCTGAACGTCCTCCTTCATTTCAGCGGTTCCTACATGGAACTTCTCAAGAGCTTCCCACTGTTGTTTCGCTGTTGGCAAGTTGCTAACTCGAGTGGCGTCCCTTTCACATAAGGACGCTTGAAGGAAGCAAATAGCTTTTGCGTTGGTTTCCATCAGCTTGAACTCGTCAGGACCCCACTCATCCTCCAGCGGTTGAAGTTGCCGTCCGTCAAGCGCGGAGGCTTCACAAAAGAAATTCCAATGGGTTCCATTTCCATTTTTACCTGCAACTCAGTAAGAATCTAGAGCGCCTGCTCTGATACCAATTGTTGGATCGTTAGTACTGAGGGACTGCCTTTACTTAGGTAAAGGCGTCCTTTGGTTAGGCGTTCCTACGAGGAGTAGGAGCGTCCTTAAGTAGTGCAGCGGAAATAGTACTAAACAGGTAAGTAATGAACACAATGAATTATAGAGGAACCACTCAAGACCAAGTAGTCCTTGAGTGTGAACCTCTACCTCCTTGGAGGATTTTTGAATAGTTCTTTCCTTTATATTGAACGTTCTTACAGTTGTACTGGTGAGTTTTTACAGTTCTCTAACACTTAGCTTTTCCCTAAGTTCACTTGTAAAGAACTCCTTTAAGCCTACAACTTAAGCTATAGTTCAATCTACTAAAGGACTCTATTCCTACGTTCTGCAGTACTTCGCATAACACTCTCTCTTTTTGGTTACAAACTGTTTTGTGGTTGGGTACAAAATCTCACTCGATCTAACCCAGGTCTAAACACTTTTCTTGAGTTCTTGAGTTAGTTCTTCGTGTTCTTGAGTGAGTCGCTTTCCTCTGATTCTCTCTGAATATTCTTGAAAGCGTTGCAGTCACAATAAATGCCTTGGGGCTATTTATAGGACTTGGGGAAGGGCGTCTTTTCTCTGGGACGATCATGCCCTTCATGGACGTGGCTACAGGATCTTCCTCCACGTAGTAGGGCGGTGATGAGGAAGCTTCCTGTATCCAGCTGTGTATGATGAACTCCGCTACAGGATCGGCCGCCACGTGTTGATGAACTCTGCAACAGGATCGTCCGCCACGTAGTGTTGGACTCCGCTACAGGATCGGTCTCCACGTGTCCTTGGATGATCAAACATTGTCGTGTGATGTCATCCTGTCGGCTAGTGAGTAAGGACTTCTTTCCTGCGTTCCTACTTGCTTGGGACTCCGTCCTTGCTCAAGTAGTCTCTGGCTGGTCCTTACTTCCTGTTAGCTAGCGTCTCTAAGCCTAGGGGACGCCCATACACACTTGTTGTCCTTTTAATCACTGGCGTTCCTGAACACTTGGACAACTTTATTAGAATCAAAGTGAGTTTGTCATATCAAAACTAAGGGACGATTGTGTGGTACACTAACAAGTACGCAAGCGTTCTTGATAGCGTCCCAACACCCAGGTCCTATCGTCCTTCCTCTGAGAGTGGCCCAGAGGACGTCGAGCAACGTCTTACCTTTGAGCATACCTTTCGCCGCCGTAAAACCGGTGAAACGCCCAGTTCCTCCTCTTCAAGCTCTTCTGAGAAGAGTAATCATGGAACGTCCTGCTATTCAAGGAAGCTGTAGAGCCGGAGCAAATCTCCACCTCCAGTTCCTCCTCTTCAAGCTCTTCTGAGAAGAGTAATCATGGAACGACTGCCGGTGAGTCCTCCCCTTTTGTTGACATCACAGGGGACTCCAATGATGAGGCAGAGGGTGTCGAGAATGTTCCTGCTTCAAAAGAGGATGATGAAGTACAAGTCATTGAGGACGCTGGTTAGCACCAGGTCACTCAAAAGGACGCCGAGCCTACTCTCTCTGATGAGCTCGAGCGAGATGCTGCTGAGATCCCACCCTACAACCAATCTCTCCCCCTCCTCAATCCCCTCCCAACTCCTCAAGAAAAGCCCTCCCCCACAATCCAAACAGAAACCCAAGTCCCTGCGGACGCTGAGCATGCCTCTGAACATCAAACAAAAGCTCAGGACGCAGATGAGACGCCCCAAGGCAAAGCTCCCTCAAAAACTGAACAGGCCGCAGCTGGTGGCAATGATGAAACAGCGCAAGGCACTGAGGATGCTCCTTCCCAGGACGATGTTGATAATGAATCTGAGGATGCTGATGCTGATGAGGACAGTTCTGAGGATGAAGACTCTGAGTCCCCAAAGCGTTCTAAGAAGAAGAAGAAAGGTGATATGATGAGCCAGCAAATGTCATGGGCCCCTTGGTCTATTCTAAAGATTGGCTTACTGCATTTAATGACGAGGACGTCAAAGAATTTCTTGAGCTGCTCCGTTTCAGGGATGGCTACAAGTAGGTCCTGCGCCCGCTGAAGTAGATTTTGATCAAATTCGGGCATTCTTCAAGTCTCTTCGCTTCAAGTCCAAGGCTGGTACTCTTAATTTCAAAGTTGATGATGAGCCAACCCAAGTCAATGAGCGACAAGTCCGAGCCTTTATGGGTCTAAGCCCTCAGAAGCCGCCGTCCAATGCTCTCAGCTCTCTCCCTGAAAATGGATTTGAGATGACGGACGACGAAGAGGTTGCTTTGCTTGAAAGGATATTTAGAGGCAAGCGTCCTATGGCACCGATAGAGGAGCGCATGTGTTATCAAAAGTTGGAGCTATAGCGCACTACTTTATCTGCCGGGCCGTCCTTCCTAGGAAAGAGAAGCGTTCAGTAGTTCAAACTCATGACTGCATTTTGCTCGATGCTTTTCTCCACCGTCGCCCCATCAACCTTGCCAGAATTGGTATGCAACATATGGCTAAGTGTGGGAGGAAGCGACATGCCTTGCCGTACCCAGGTCTGGTCAAGCTCATTCTCAAATCTCAAAATGCTTATGATGAGTCTGCCCCCTCTGAGGAACTGGGACTTTCCTGGAAAAAGAAGAAGGGACTGCTTGAAATTAGGCACAATGAGGAACTGCCCTCCATAAAGAAGCAGTTGGAAGCTGAAGCAGAGGAAGCTAAGAAGCAAGCTGAGCAAGAACGCCTCGCCCAGGAAGCTGAACAAGAGCGTCTTGCCTCAATGCATCAAGAGCCAGCTTTTGAAGAAGACCCCGCTGTAAACTTTGCTGCTCTTGATCAAATGTTGATGGCGTCGTCTCCTCCTTCCTTCGTACCTCATGTGGACGCTCCTTCATCAAGCTCTGGTCCTTCGCCTATTCCGACCCTAGCTCATCCTGAACAACATCCTCCCTCAGTTTTCATGGCTGCTATTCTGAACAATCAGTTTCTGATTCTTTATTCCCTCAAGGACTTGTCCACGACATTCACTAAGTTCTATTAAGACCAAAGCCGCCGCCCTCAGTGATCGCCGTCTTACCCCTTAATCCCTCGATATTTTGCCTATGCTTCTTTTAATTTCAAACACTTTGCTCTGGGTTTGTAATAACCGTCCTCTAATTTTGTTTGAATGACAATTCAATTGTTTACTTGCATGTGTTTGTTTAAACGTTCCACTGCTTATAGTTGTGTTTTTGTGCTAACGTCCTTATCACTTGTTATCCTTTTCGATGATGCCAAAAGGGGGAAGTGTAGTTTTGCAGAGATGCGCTATAAAATAGTTATCTAAAATGAGCAAGTGTTAACGGGGAACTATTAAGTGAAAGGTCTAAAGAACGCCATGCTAGAATAAAAGAGGACGCTTCTAAGTTTTCATGCATGCTAAGTTCAAATGCCAAAACTATTCTACTGAAGAGTTTGTCATCATCAAAAAGGGGGAAATTGTTGGGACGCTATCAAGGAAGCTTGCGTACTTGCTAGTGTACCACACAACCGTCCCTTAGTTTTGATATGACAAACTCACTTTGATTCTAATAAATTTGTCCAAGTGTTCAGAAACGCCAATGACAAAAGGACAACAAGTGTGTGGAGCGTTCCCTAGGCTTAGGGACGCCAGCTAACAAGAAGTAAGGACCAGCAAGAGACTACTTGAGCAAGGACGGAGTCCCAAGCAAGTAGGAACGCAAGAAGAGAGTCCTTACTCACTAGCCGACAGGATGACATCACTCGACAACATTTGATCATCCAAGGACACGTGGAGACCGATCCTGTAGCGGAGTCCAACACTACGTGGCGGACGATTCTGTAGCAGAGTTCATCAACACGTGGCGGCAAATCCTGTAGCGGAGTCCATCACACACAGATGGATACTGGAAGCTTCCTCATCACCGCCATACTACGTGGAGGAAGATCCTGTAGCCACGTCCATGAAGGGCATGATCGTCAGAAGAGGAAAGACGCCCTTCCCAAGTCCTATAAATAGCCCAAGGCATTTATTGTGACGTTAACGCTTTCAGAGAATATTCAGAGAGAATCAGAGGAAAACGACTCACTCAAGAACAAGAAGAACAAGCTCAAGAAGACTCAAGAACAGTTCTAGGCTTGTGATAGATCGAGTGTGAATTGTAACCCAAAACACAAACTGTTTGTACTCAGAAAAACCCAAAAAGAAAGAGAGAGTCCTACGAAGTACTGTAGGACGTAGGGATAGAAGTCCTTTAGAAGATTAAACTCGCTTAAGTTGTAGGCTTAGATGAGTCCTTTACTAGTGGACTTAGGAAGAACGCTAAGTACCAGAGAACTGTAAAGACTCGCCAGTTGTTAGAGCTAGAAATCAACTAAGCTAATTTGGTGACCCCTTAGCCTAGATCGGGCGTGAATTAGGCTATACGAACTCGAGAATTGAAAGAATGAATGCGAAAGTTGTATTAGAATTTGTATGTGCTTAATTGTATTGATGTATGAATGTATATCGTACATATGTATGACCCCCTCTATGTATTTATAGGGGCCTAAAAGATAGAGTGCTCTACAAGATAGATAAATAACTAGATAGACGCGTTTTTATCTAGACGACCTAAATATGATATAGTTTTTGCCTCACAAGATAGAAATAACCCTCACAAGATATAAAATGCAAATATATCTTATGACCAGGCGTACAAATTATCATGCTTCGATATCTTCTTACTCGATCAACCCTCTAGAAGCCCGCTGCTTGATTTCGTAAACCTCTCGCAGGCCGTTCCAGTATATCTCGTGGGCTTTGGACCATTAGGGCCCAACAATACCCCTTTCATTTTCAATCTTCAAATTTCCAATTCAAATTTGAAATTGGAATTGAACTAAAACTTCAATTGCCGGTTTCCTTGCCTTGAAAATCGTTGTGCCAGGCCATCATTGCTCTGTATTAATACACCCCTAGCCCCCTTTTTTACCACAGAGGCATCACTTCCATTGCTTACATCAGGTACATACCTCCCTCTCTCTCGCTTCGTCTTCATCCTCTTCCCTGCTTCGTCTTTCCTTTACTCTCTCTCTCTCTCTTTCTCTGTTTTACCTAAAAACCCCGTATCTTCCAAACCATGGCCGAGCCTCCCCTTTTCGCACCGTCCAATTCGTTAATGGCGCAAGACCAGTTTCAGTGCAACCTCTCGCCGGACGACGTTGCTAGGATCGTTTCCGAGGGAGGGTTTCCGGCCAACACCGTGACATACTGTCCTCAAGACGAGTTGATCGACTGGATCCGACCAGGGTGGATCTGCTTCATCGAGTTTCCGTTCTCGTTAGGGCTAAAATTCCTGTTCTCCCCTTTCATTAGAGACTTCCTTAAGGAATTGGGGGTCTCGCCTTCGCAAATTGTGCCCACAACTTGGCGTATACTCAGATGCGTAGATGAATTAGCCTCTAGGAAAGGAATTTCCATGACGGTAGGCGAGTTCTTGGTGGCGTACAAAGTAGTGCCCTCTAGGCCGGGTAGGATATCTGTCCACTCTAGGAATACCCACGACCCCTTAATCCCTGGTGTCAAGAACCCTAATACGGGATGGCAATCTCGGTATTTCTTTGTGGAAAGACGCTCTTTGGGCGAATTAGGAGAGATCCATAAGGACGTTTTCCTAGATGCATGGAACACCACTTGTAAGAGCCTCGCTTGCTCTTTTGCTTTCCTTGATATGTTGCTTTTTTATGGTCGCTTCTAGTGTGTATAACTAGATTTACACCTCTGGAAAGTGCACCTTGCTAATGCATACTGGGGTTATCTTGTGTGCAGTGCCAAAGAATTTTAACTCAAGGTTCTCTAGCGGAAAGTTGATCAAGGTGCTATTGACTATCAAATCCAAAGATCGCGCCCCCAACAAGGTGTTCAACGAGCCAGAGAAGCTCAAAGAAGAGGGTCCGTACGAGAGTTCTAGCCGTGAGACCACTGAGCCGCGAATCTCACCCTTTACTGTAAAAATGTTAAGCTCCTCCAAGCCCACCAACTCTGGTAAGTCTTCTCAACGTCACTCTCTGTGCTTGGTTAGTAAAACTTCCTAGCCTAGGAATCTAATTCCCGGCGTGTCGAATGGTTTGGTCGTGAAAGAAACGTCTCTACTGATGCCATGTTGCAACGCATGCTGAGGTCCCGTAGTTCGAACCCTCCTGTAGTGCCAAAGAAGGAGGCTAAGCAAGAGCGCCCTACCCAGAAGCGTAAACTGGAGGACCCTCCTACCGTTGATCTTTCCAAGGACGATCTCCCGGATTTCTGGGGTGCTGTGCTAGAGTCCACTTCTAGTGAGGCTAGGGCCACTTCCATCAAGGGCGGGACGGAGCAGGCGCTGACGCGATCCAGGGCAGCCATGAAGAAGGTAAACTCGCGTGCTCCCTTACTTGTCAAACTAGACTTTTTCCTGTTGTGGTTACTTACTTTAGCGTCCTTTGTAGGCGACCCAAGAATTTGCCTTGGCCATGGACGTGCATATGAGGGAGCTTAGTGCGCTGAAGATTAAGGAAAGACAGGCCTCGGAGGCAGTGTAGGAAGCCGGTCGCTAGAACCGCATCCTCGAAGAGGCCCTAGGCTCACACCGAGCTCAAGTCACCAAGCTGCAAGAAGAGGTATCTTCTCAAACCAAAAAGGTCGTCGAGCTTCAGGAGGCTGCAAATGAGTTCACGCAGCAGGTGGTGAGGATCGGCACGTACTATTCCACCAAGGCCAAGATTGAAGTGCTGGAGAGTGTCGCTAGCGGAGAGAGCGGTCGTTGGGACCTGGAAGAGCTGAAGGCCACTTTTGACGCATTATTCCCCCCCGGTTCTAAGGTGCCCGGAGAAGACTTCCTGCCCAATGAGGACTTGGAGGATGATGCCAATTCTCCAGCTCCGATGGAAGATGTTCCAGCCACGGGTTCTAGCGATATTGTTCAGAAGGACAAAGACGAGCAACTCTTATCGCAAACCCCTTCTCCGGCCAAGTAATCTTTCTAAGTGGTGGTTTTTTCAATAGTCTTTTGTTTTAAGTACTTTCTCTGGCAATGTCGTTTGCCAAAAAACTTAAAAATGATTCTGGTGTGGCCTGGGTGCCAAGACTTTGACTTACGGGGGAAAACTTTGTACCCCTGGTGTAGGAACCTTTAATCGCAGGCCCACTGTATGGCCTTATTTTACCTAGCTATGCATGTTTTTCGCTCATTGAAAAGGTTTGTCAAAATAAGAAGGTGTCCGCCCTTGATCGTTGTAGGAATAGCTTTAATTGCGTTACCTAGAATTTGGAAACAAGATATTTTTCTCGGACAAGCCCTTGTCGGAAAGGACTAGTACCCCTTGTCTTTTCTACGGATGCGTTTGTAGATTTACACTCTGGGGAATGTACCCGGAGAAGTGTGCTTGTATTCTAATTAAGCATGAAAGATTGTGAATGCACATCTCTAGAGCGGGAGTCTAGAGGTGATTTTGGTAGGTGCAATTTTAATCACGTGACTGGTAAAGTTGTCGTAGTGGGAGGTGGATTTGCTACCCCTTGTATCATGTAGGGGAGGACCACCTTCGTCTAGAGGTTGTGTCTGGAAAGGCACGCTCGTCTTTACTAGAAATAGTGTAGGTTCCTAACGCGCCTTAGCGGTTATTATTTGTAATAAACAAGCTTGTTTGTACGAAGTGCTAACGTTTAGCTTTTGCGATATCGAATGTTTGATGGCATGTCTGGGTTGTACTACCAGTTAGTGTATATGGATTAATCCGTTGGATGCTAGCATATGTGTTATGCGACTTGTGCCTTATTTGTGGATTCAGATGTTCGTGCGAGTTTTGCAATACTGGCGATACTTGCCTAGGCCTCTTATGGGCCAAATCATTATGTCCACGAGTTTTGTGGGATCTCTGGCGATAAATGCCTAGGTCACTTATGGGCCTAATCGTTACGTCCACGAGTTTTGTGGGAATGTTTGCCTTTTTGTAGCTTGATCGGGGCTACTAGGCGGGTACCCTGGTGTAGATTTATGTATCGTGCGAAATTTGCAAAGGCGTGCCCTCGAGAGGCACATTCTTGTTTTCCGTGTGTATAAACGAAGTAATTTGTAATAAATTTCATTCATAACTCAAAAGAATCACAAGAACGCAAAACAGTGTGCTAACTAGTGCTAATCACTGGAACTATGATCTAGAAATAAAAGTGGGGTGATGGTTCAGGAACCCCCTTGCATCCCCCCGAAAAAGAAGAAAATCCAAGACCTTCTAATATGCAAATTAAACTAAGTAACTAGAGATAGGGTTTCTAGAAATAATACTTCTTGAGGTGAGTGGCGTTCCAACTCCTAGGCACTGGTTTTCCTTCCTCGGACTCCAACTAGTAAGCTCCTTGCCCAACGACCTTCGTAATCCGGTAAGGTCCTTCCCATCCAGGTGCCAATTTTCCCGCGTTTTGCTCCGCTGTGTTCTGGAACACTTTGCGAAGTACCCAGTCACCTACTTGAAAGACCTTAACTCTTACGTTCTTGTTGTAGCTCCTAGATACTTGTTGTTGGTATCGAGCTACTCTGAGGTGGGCTAATTCCCGTAACTCTTGGACCGTATCTAGGTCTGCCTTTAGTTGCTCCCTGTTCTGGTCAAGCGTAGCTAAACCATACCGCGCGGTTGGGACCTGGATTTCCGCTGGGATGACTGCCTCGCACCCGTATACCAGGGAAAAGGGGGTTTGCCCCGTTGCTTTCTTGGGAGTGGTGCGATCAGCCCAAAGCACGTAGGGTAGTTCCTCTACCCACTTGCCTTTGGACTTGGTTAGTCTTTTCTTCAGATTGTTTATGATCACCTTGTTCGAGGCCTCTGCTTGCCCATTTGCCTGGGGATATCTGAGAGTTAATGTAACCAGGTCGATGTTCCACCCTTGGCAGAAATCTCTCATTCTTTGGCTAATGAACTGGGAGCCGTTGTCACAAACGATTGTCGCTGGGATTCTGAAGCGGCATAGGATGTTGAGCGCGATGAACGAGATCACATGCTTGTCTTTGATCTCTCTGTATGCCTCAACCTCGATCCACTTGGAGAAGTAATCGGTCATAGCCAAGAAGAATACCTTTTGCCCCGTAGAAGGAGGTAATTTCCCCACGATATCCATCCCCCACCTCATGAAGGGCCAGGGAGTAAGGGTCGGATGTAGGCTCTCGGAGGGCTGGTGAGAGGTTGGTGCGTGTCGCTGGCAAGCCTTTCATTCTTGGGCGTATTTGGTGGCGTCGCATCGTAGCGATGGCCAGTACCACCCATGTCTAAGTATCTTGTTTGCTAAACTCCTGCCACCGGCATGGTTCCCGCAATATCCTTCGTGGATCTCTCTCATAACATTCTCAATCTCTTCTCCTTCTGCGCACCTTTGCAAGACTCCAGATGCAGACTTGTGGTAGAGTATGCCCTGGTGGACGACGAATCACGTGGCTTTTGCTCTTAAAGCTCTTGCTTCCGTTTTATCCTCGGGCGCCTTCTCGTGTACTAGCCAGTCCAGATACGGTTTGATCCAGCTATTGGGCTTTGATCCAGAGTGTGCTTCAAGGCTAGCTACTGGGAGCGTACGTAGCATGGATGTCTCTTTGGGACGCTCGATCGCCGAGTAAAGAAGGTGTATTAGCGGGATCTGAGAGTATTCACTTGGATTGAGTACTGAGCCTAAACCTGCTAAGGCGTCGGCCGACGTATTGCTCTCCCTGGGCACCTGTTCGAAGGTGACCTGTTGGAATTCTCCCGCCAATGTCCTCGCCTTCTTTAGGTACAGGGCCATCCTCTCGTCTTTTGCCTCGAACAGGCCTCGTATCTGGTTAGCTACTGGGAGCGTACGTAGCATGGATGTCTCTTTGGGACGCTCGATCGCCGAGTAAAGAAAGTGTATTAGCGGGATCTGAGAGTATTCACTTGGATTGAGTACTGAGCCTAAACCTGCTAAGGCGTCGGCCGACGTATTGCTCTCCCTGGGCACCTTTTCGAAGGTGACCTGTTGGAATTCTCCCGCCAATGTCCTCGCCTTCTCTAGGTACAGGGCCATCCTCTCGTCTTTTGCCTCGAACAGGCCTCGTATCTAGTTTATCACCAAGAGAGAGTCGCATCTTACTTGCAGGTTTCGGATTGCTAGGTCACATGCTAGTCCTAACCCGAAAATCAAAGCCTCGTATTCCGCCTCGTTGTTTGTGGCGTCGAAATCGCATCTTACGGCCTGAGCTAGTCTATCTCCCTTGCTTGATTCCAAGATCACCCCTAGCCCTATCCCTTTGGCGTTGGATGCCCCATCTATGTTGAGTGTCCACGTGTCGTGTGTCTCGCTTGGGATAGGAGCGGGTGTGCTTGCGTTTGCAGCCTCCTCTAGATCAGGTGTGAAGTCAACGACGAAGTCAGCCAGGACTTGTGACTTTATGGTCTTGCGAGGTTCGTATTTGATGTCATAGCCGCTGAGTTGCACTGCCCCCTTGGTCATTCGTCCAGAGAACTCCAGCTTCTGCATTACTTGCCGCGGAGGATAGCTGGTTTGTACTGCGATCGTATGCGCTTCGAAGTAAGGGCGTAGCTTATTCGAGCTCATGACGACGGCGAGGACTAGTTTTTCGAGGGGGGTGTATCTAGTCTCTGCTGAAGTCATCGTCTTGCTTACGAAGTAAACCGACATCTGTTGTCCGTCGGCTTCCCTGACTAGAACCCCGCTCAATGTGCTTCCCGATACTGCTAGGTATTGCTGCAAGATTTCTCCTGGTACCGGCTTGGCTAGCAACAATGGATTGGAAAAATAACCCTTGAGTTCCTGGAAAGCCTTCTCGTGTCGTTCGTCCCACTAGAAGCTTTTGTTTTTCTTGAGTATGTCTTAGAACAAGCGACACTTGTACTTCTTCTTCCTCTTGGGTCTGGATAGGAGGGGTAGCGCTCTGTAATTGCTATGCCTGCGGCCCAGCGGCCGTAGGCTTTAGAGCGATCTTGTAGCATTCTCTAGCTAGCCTCTGATCTCCCCGAATTTCTTCTATTCCCCTGGGCGTAGGGAACTTCACCGCCTGGTGATAGGTGGAAGCCACCGCTTTCACGTCGTGTAACCAAGGACGACCCAAGATCACGTTGTAGCTGGATGGGCAATCTATCACCATGAATTCCACTTGTAAGTTTACTCGTTTTGCGAAGGTCTGTAGGATTATGTTTCCCGTGGTATGTTTTACTTCTCCACTAAACCCTACGAGGGGGACTGGTTGCTTGTGGATGTCGTTTTCAGACAAACCCATCTCTTTGAGGGCGGTGAGTGTTATTAGGTTGGTAGAACTACCAGTGTCGACCAGTATTCTCCTCATAAGGATGTTTCCTACGTGCAAGGAGATCACCAAACCGTCGTGATGTGGCCCAACCTGGTTTTCGATGTCGGAGTCGTCAAAGACTATCGCCAACCCGGTGGGTTGCCTAGGTCGCCTCTCTAGATGGGTAGGTTTTCCCAGGTATCCCTCTTACGCGTGTCTCTTGGCTGCTAAGTAAGTAAGACCACACACGCTTGAGCCTCCGGTGATTACGTTCACCACCCTTTCTGGAGTAGGGGGTGTTTTCTCGCTCGCCTTTCTGGAGTAGGGATTATCTAGAAGATCGCGAGGAACTCTGGCGTCTGGAGCCGCTTCCCGGATCTTGCCTTTAGAGATTAAGTGTGCCACTTCCCTCCTTAGCATGATGCAATCTTTGGTCCAGTGGCCGTGGTTGTCGTGGAACTCGCACCATTTACTCTCGTCGGCTCCTACCTTGGGTGCTTTATCTTTCCTGGGCCACCTAACCAGGTCTCCCATCTTGGAGAGATTTTTCACCAGTTGCGATGGCGAGATTTTGAGGTTGTAATCCTCCAATGGTGGTGGCAATGGATCGCGTTCCTTCTCCATTGGCGGCTTGTTGCGTGCTACATTAACCCGTTTGGCTGGGTGTCTGTTGTAGGATCGATCACGCCTGCCCCTCCTCTGGTCGAAGGGCGATCACCTTCTTTCTGGATATTCCCTCTTGCGATCATTGCCGCCTTTCCTATCGGAACTTCTAGGTTCAACCGACCTTCTTCGGAGAGACCTATCTTCATCCAGTCGTACGTGTGCTAGCGCCTTTGACTGGACTTCCTCGAAAGTAACACATGGGTGTTTGGTCAGCTCCTGGTACAATCCTCCGTCAGGTATGATCCCTTGCCGGAAAGCCTCGATTGTAGTAGTAGTATCGCAATTTGGGATGGTTACTTTCTCTTTGTTGAAGCGATCTAGAAAAACTCTTGTGGTCTCATGGTTCTTCTGTTTGACCCGGTAAAGGTCGCTAGACTGCTTCTCGAACTTGCGACTGCTCGCGAACTGGCTCCGGAAGGTGTCCGAGAGGTCGGCGAAGGACTTGATGCTCCCTCTGGGTAGACCGATGAACCATGTGAGGGCTGGCCCAGTCAGGGTTGTTCCAAACCCCTTACACATCACGGATTCCTTTGAATGACTGGGAACCGAGCTAGTCATCATCTTTTGTTTGTAGATGGCTATGTGCTCGTTAGGGTCTGTGGTGCCGTTGTAAGGATTCATGGTGGGGATGGTGACTTTCCTCGGTATTTCGGCCCGAGCAATCCTGGGGACGAATGGTGATTCGTCGTATACGTCGTGGGCCTCTGGTTGCACCGGCTGGTATCCGGCGTGGCTTCTAACAACCTGGTCGGAGATGGCTCCGATCTGCTCCATGACCTTCCTTCGGATTAGGCATCTAGATCCACATCCTGGTATCTCTCAATATAAGCATTCTCAGCTATCCATACGTTCCCGGAGCAGGTTCTATAGGTGTTACCCGGAGGTGTGACCTGTTTCCCGGGGACCTCCCTGTTTGTCGCCTGTTCACGGTTGCTTTCGGGGTTAGGCGTCTGTTGAGTGTTCAAGACTCCGCCTTGGGTGTCATTCCCATTGTTTCCCCCAGAAGTCCCCTCTCCGGAATCGAAATTTAGCCGAGTCGCCAGACCCTCAGTGTTTATGGGCACGTTGGCGGGCTGCCTTGCCGTGGTGAGTAACTGGTTCTGGCTCCAAAGTTGGTTGTTCTTGTTGGTCAAGCGCTCCATGCTGGCTTCCAAGAAGCCTTTTTGTTGCTTGAGTTCCTTCTGGAGAAGCTCCATGCGACGCCGAACGTCTGCCATCTCGTCTTCTCGTTGTTTAGACAAGATTTCTTCTTGTTGGGTGGCGTTGTTCTTGTCTGGCACGAACTCCCCAGATTCCGACATTGTTGTGGGTGAGAAACTTTGAACAGCAAGTGATCCTTTGTTCGTAAGTTGCCAAATTCTTTGCTCCACGGTGGGCGCCAAATTGTTAGAGCCAGAAATCTACCAAGCAAGATTGGTGACCCCTTGGCCTAGATCGGGCTTGAACTAAGCAAAAAGAACGAAAGAATTGATTAATAAAACACGTAAATTTGTATTGAATGTGTGAAGTCGTATATATTAACGTGTGTGATCTTGTGTGAACGTAGATTGTACAATGCGTGACCCCCTCTATGTATTTATAGGGGTCTAAATGATAGAGCGTTTACAAGATAGAATACTAACTAGATAGATATGCATCTACTAGATAGAATTTCCTAAATATGATATAATTCCGCCTATACAAGATAAAAGGAACCCTTATAAGATAGAATTGTCATCTATCTTATATCTTGGAGGGCAAATATGCTGATTTCGTAGCTCATTACTCGGACTGCCTTCTAGAACCTCGTTACTCAGCTCTACGGGCTTCTCATGGGCTGCGCTAGAGAGCTCTGTGGGCTTTTAATGATAGGGCCCAACACTTCCCTAGATAAGATAAGATTTTCTCCAACGTGGTGGAATGCTCCATGTAACAACTTCGGATTCTTCGGATCTCGTCGTTTCTCGTGGGCCTATCTAGATACGCGTACGGGCTTTGGGCTAGAGGGAGCCCCTAGTCTTGGGTCCAACACCAGTACAACTGTAAGGACGTTTAATATAAAGGAAAAGCTATTAAAAAATCCTCCAAAGAGGTAGAGGTTTACAATCAAGGACTACTTGGTCTTGAGTGGTTCCTCTATAAATCACTACGTTCACTTTTACTTGTTTAGTACTTATTTCCACTGCACAACCAAAGGACGCCCCTACACCTCGTAGGGACGCCTTTACCAAAGTAAAGGACGTCCCAAAGTTATACTAACGATCCAACAAGAATTCAACGTCCTAACAAGAAGTACTACCTTGGAAACTACTATAGGACGTGCTGACATTGTGGCAAAGGTGGTCACTACCAGTATGAGTGTCTTAAGCTGAAATAGGATCTTGAGAATGGAAGAAAGGCTAGAAGTGGCAGTAAGAACACCAAGCCTAAATCTACTGATAGGATGCATGCTAGAAGGACAAATGATGTGAATGTGTATGATTACTTGCCTATGAAAGAGTTGTACCCATGTAACGAACCAGGTAAGGGCCACCTTGCTTGGGTCGCAAAGAACTAACTCTTCTTTTCAGGTGGAAGTGAGAGGAAGCCCGTGGATCATTGATAGTGGCGCCTTAAATCACATGACTGGAAGCCAGATCCATCTCACTTCTATCCAATCAAATGCCACGGGAGGAACTGTCTCGTTTGGCAAAAAGGGCAAGGGAAGAATCAAAGGGACGGGCACCGCCAAGCTAAATCAATCCATCTATGCGTCCAAAGTTAGTCTTGTCGAGGGACTAGGATTTAATCTCCCTAGTGTCTCTCAAATATGTGATCAAGGTGAAAACCTAGTCACTTTTGACTCAAAGGAATGCCTTGTCATCAACTAGAAGTCCAACAAAGTTGTTCTCAAAGGAGTACGCCAGAATAATGTCTACATCTTCAACCAGGAGTTCAATCATTCTCAAAGGGATTCGTGAGAACAACGTCTACATATTCAATCAAAAGTTCAAGCCTGCATCCAAGTTGTGCCTATCCATCTCTGCTGTGGATGCCGATCTCTGGCATTGACGTCTTGGACATGCTGGGCCTAGCACAATCTTCAAGCTTCATCAAAAGGAACTTGTAAGAGGACTTCCCCGAATTGATCCTGAACAAATTAAGCAATGTGAAGCGTGTATCAAAGGGAAGCATACAAGATCGTTCTTCAAATCCAAGAATGAAGTGAGCACAAAGAAGCCTTTAGAACTCCTTCATATGGATTTGCGTGGACCTATGCAGACCCAAAGCCATGGTGGAAAGAGGTACATGTACGTTATTGTAGATGATTATTCAAGATTCACTTGGGTTCTCTTCTTGGTGTCAAAAGCAGAAGCCTTCCAGATGTTCAAAATTTTCATCAAGCAAGTAGAAGTTGCGCTTGGGACGAGCTTGAAAGCTCTAAGGCCAGATCATGGAACGGAGTTCAAAAACTCAAAGTTCCTTGACTTCTGTGACCAATAAGGAGTCTCCCACAACTTCTCTTGTCCGCGAACTCCTCAGCAAAACGGCGTTGTTGAAAGAAAGAATAGGACGCTAGAAGATATGGCAAGGACGATGCTCCTGGCCAGCGGCGTTCCCAAACACTTTTGGGCAGAAGCCGTGGCCACAGCTACCTACATCATTAATCGAGCCATGATTCGTCCTTTGCTCAAAAAGAGGTCCTATGAGCTTCTAAATGGAAGAAAGCCAAACATCTCACACCTCAAGGTCTTTGGGTGTAAATGCTTCATTCACAACAACGGCAAAGACAACATTGGCAAATTTGATGCTAGGAGTGATGAAGGAATATTCCTTGGATACTCCCTCACAAGCAAAGCCTATAGAGTCTTCAACAAACGAACTCTTAAGCTTGAGGACAGTATCCACGTAGTGTTCAAAGAAAATGCTTCTCACAAGAAAGAAGAAAATAAAAAAGAATGTCGTTCCTCCCTAAGGGACGATGATGAAGATGACGAAGAAGAACCCAGAGGCTCCTCCGACAAATACTATGTTCCTAGGAACGCCCCTGAAATTCGCGATGAGGTTTCAATGGGAGTCCCTAGCGAACAGCAAGAGCCCTCTCAAACTTGGTCGTTAAACCAAGTAGATGCTGGTGAACCAAGTCAACAAGGAGAAGAAAGGCACAATGTGGACGCTCATTCTGAGGGGGAACACACTGAGCCTATCAATGAAGACGATGGCTTTGACTCCAATGAATCTGATTGGACGGATCCTAGGTGTATCCCCACAAGGGACGCCACTCATAGGGGATCCAACCTTTCAAGACTTCATTCAACGGATCAAATTATCTTGGACATGTCAAAAGGAGTTCAAACAAGATCAGCTGTGAATCAGTCCCACAACGCCAACATAGCGTTCTGTGCATTCAACGCCTTTGTGTCATTAATTGAACCTAAGAACATAAAGGAAGCACTTCAGGACGCTGATTGGATGCAAGCCATGCAAGAAGAACTCAATCAATTTGAAAGAAACAAAGTTTGGACCCTCGTCCCTCGTCCGAAAAACAAAAACATAATAAGGACGAGGTGGGTCTATAGAAACAAGCTTGATGAGAGTGGCCGCGTATCAAGAAACAAAGCAAGGTTTGTGGCTCAAGGCTATAGGCAAGAGGAAGAGATCGATTACGATGAGACCTTCTCTCCTGTTGCTAGAATTGAAGTCATTCGCCTCCTCATTGCCTACGCTGCTCACAAAGGGTTCAAGCTCTTTCAAATGGATGTCAAGACTGCCTTCCTCAATGGCAAGCTTAAGGCAGAAGTGTACGTCGCTCAACCTCTAGGATTTGAGGACGCTGATCATCCTGATCATGTGTACTTCTTGGACAAAGCACTCTATGGACTCAAGTAAGCCCCTCGTGCCTGGTACGATAGGTTTGCGTCCTTTCTTTTGTCCAACGGGTACACACGAGGTAACATTGACAAAACCTTGTTCTTAAAGAAAGTCCTGAAAGATGTTTTGATTGTCCAAGTCTATGTCGGTGACATAGTATTTGGAAGCACTAACATGAAACTTGTAGAGGAATTCAAGAACTTGATGAGTAGTGAGTTTGAGATGTCCCTCATAGGAGAAATCAACTTCTTCTTGGGACTCCAAATCACACAGCTCAAAGATGGGACACACATTCACCAAGAGAAGTACATTCGTGAAATGCTCGAGAAGTATGGGATGAACTCATCAAAGTCCATTGATACTCCCATATCTCCCAACACTCGCCTTTATGCTGATGAAGAAGGCAAGAGTGTAGATCAAAAGCTCTACAGAGGAATGATAGGGTCCTTGCTATACCTAACGGCAAATCGTCCCAACATCATGTTCGCTGTGTGTTTGTGCGCCCGCTTCCAAGCAAATCCAAAGGAGTCCCACATGCAAGAGGTGAAAAGAATCTTTAGATACCTCAAGGGACGGGATGACCTATGTCTATGGTATCCTAGAAGGACGTCCCTAAACCTGGTAGCGTAATCCGACGCAGACTACGCTGGCCATGTGGTGGATAGGAAGAGCACCTCAAGAATGACTCAATTCCTAGGATCTTGCCTTGTATCATGGGGATCCAAGAAGCAAAATTCCGTGGCACTCTCAGCCGCGGAAGCTGAGTACGTTATTGTTGTTTCGTGCTGCTCACAAGTCCTATGGATTAAGTACCAACTTGAAGACTATGGTACATTCCTCAAAACAGTCCTTATCTTGTGTGATAACACCAGTGCCATAAGTATTGCCAAAAATCCTGTTCATCATTCTAGAACCAAGCATATTGAATTAAGACATCACTTTCTTCATGATAATGTTGAACTTGGATTAATTAGAGTGGATCATGTTAGGACTGACCACCAAGTGGCCGATATTTTCACAAAAGCACTTGATAGACGTCCCTACGAGCATCTCAGGCTGCTTTTAGGGATGATAACTTTTAAATGATCACGTCCCGTTCTATTATTCCCTCTATGATTGGCTATGTTTTGTTGGGAACTTGTTTTAAAGTGTGTCAAGCATTGAAGTCATCTTTAAAGGACGCTAGTCCAAGACATGTGTTTTGCTTATGTTTTGAACGCTATTCATTTCGCTTTTCATCTCAAGAGTATCCCTGATCACCCTGTTGGGCCCTAATGATCAGAAGCCCACAGAATATGCTGGAGCGGCCAGCGAGAAGTCCAAGCGGCGAGCTTCTAGAAGACTGATCGAGTAAAATGGGTATCAAAGCGTGATAATCCTCCCAAGTATAAGATATACCCACAATATATCTTATGAAGATTACTTTTATCTTATGTAACGGAAATTATATCATAGAAAACGCGTATCTATCTAGTTATCTTTATATCTTTTAGGCCCCTATATATACATAGAGAGGGCCATACACTGTAACATTCACGCACATATACATCCATACATAAATTCATTCGAATAACACACAAATTCAATACAATTTTCGCATTCTTTCTTTTGATTCTCGAGTTCGTATTGCTTAGTTCAAGCCCGATCTAGGCTAAGGGGTCACCAATCTCTCTTGGTTGATTTCTAGCTCTAACAATTTGGCGCCCACCGTGGGGCATAGAATTTGGCAAGTTACGAACGAGGAATCCTTGTTGTTCAAGTTTCCCATCTACGACGATGTCAGAATCTGGGGAATTCGTGCCAGAAAAGAACAACGCCACTTAACAGGAAGAAATCTTGTCTAAACAACGAGAAGACGAGATGGCGGACGTTTGGCGTCGCATGGAGGTTCTCCAGAAAGAGCTTGAGCAGCAAAAAGGCTTCTTTGAAGCCAGCATGGAACGTTTAACCAACGAAAACAACCAGCTTAAGAGCCAGAACCAGTTGTTGACTACGGCAAGACAGCCCGCCAACGTCATTAGAAACACTGAGGGCCTGGCGACTCGGCTGAATTTCGATTCCGGGGAGGGGACTTCTGGGTGAAACAACGGGAACGACACCCAAGGCGGAGTCTTGAACACTCAGCAAACGCCTGCCCCCGAAAGCAATCGCGAACAGGCCGCGAACAAGGAGGTCCCCGAAATCCAGGTCACCCCTCCGGGTAACACCTACAGAACCCTCTCCAGAAACGTATGGATAGCTCAGAACGCTTACACTGAACGGCACCAGGAGGTGGACCTAGACGCTCTCATCAGGCTAAAAGTTATAGAGCAGATCGGGGCCATCTCCGATCAGGTTGTCAGAAGCCACACCGGATACCAGCCGGTGCAACCAGAGGCCCAAGATGGATACGACGAATCCCCATTCGTCCCCAGGATTGCTCGGGCCGAGATTCCTAGAAATGTCAATATTCCCTCTATGAACCCCTACAATGGCACCACGGACCCTAACAAGCATATAGCCATCTACAAACAAAAGATGATGTGTAAGGGGTTTGGAACGACCCTGACTGGACCAGCCCTCACATGGTTCATCGGTCTACCCAGAGGAAGCATCAAGTCCTTCTCCGACCTCTCGGATACCTTCCGAAGCCAATTCGCAAGTAGTCGCAAATTTGAGAAGCAGTCTAGCGACCTCTACTGGGTCAAACAGAAAAATCATGAAACTACATGGGCATACCTAGATCGCTTCAACAAGGAGAAAGTAACCATCCCAAATTGCGACACCACTACCGCAATCAATGCTTTCCGACAAGCAATCATGCTGGACGGAGGATTGTACCAGGAGCTAACTAAGAACCTATGTGCTACTTTCGAGGAAGTCCAGTCAAAGGCACTAGCACACGTGCGGTTGGAGGAAGATAGATCTCTCCGAAGGAGGTCGGTCGAACCTAGGAGCTCCGACAGGAGAAGCGGCAATGATCGCAAGAGGGAATATCCAGAGCGAATATGATCACCCTTCGACCAGAGAAGGGGCAGGCGTGATCGATCCTACGATAGACACCCAGCCAAATGGATTAACGTAGCACGCAACAAGCCGCCAATGGAGAAGGAACGCGATCCATTGCCACCACCTCTGGAGGACTACAATCTCAAAATCTCGCCATCGCAACTGGTGAAGAACCTCACTAAGATGGGAGATCTAGTTAGGTGGCCTAGGAAAGATAAAGCACCCAAAGTAGGGGCCGACGAGAACAAGTGGTGTGAGTTCCACGATAACCACGGTCATTGGACCAAGGATTGCATCATGCTAAGGAGGGAGGTGGCACACTTAATCTCTAAAGGCAAGATCCTAGAAGCGGCTCCAGACGCCAGAGTTCCTCGTGATCTTCTAGATAACCCCTATCGGAGCAAGACGAGCGAGAGAACACCCCCTACTCCAAAAAGGGTGGTGAGTGTGATAACCGGAGGATCAAGCGTGTGCGGCCTCACCTACTCAGCAGCTAAGAGGCACGCGCGAGAGGGGTACCTGGGAAAACCTACCCATCTAGAGAGGCGACCCAAACAACCTATCGGGTTAGCGATAGTCTTTGACGACACCGACATTGGAAACCATACTCACCATGACGGTTTGGTAATCTCCTTACACATAGGAAACGTCCTTATGAGGAGGATACTGGTCGACACCGGTAGCTCTACCAACCTCATAACACTCACCGCCCTCAGGGAGATGGGTATGTCTGAAAACGACATCCACAAGCAACTAGTCCCCCTCGTGGGGTTCAGTGGAGAAGTGAAGCACCCCACGGGGAACATAACTCTACAAACCTTCGCCAAAGGAGTGAACTTGCAAGTGGAATTCATGGTGATAGATTGCCCATCTAGCTATAACGTAATCTTGGGTCGCCCCTGGTTACACGACATGAAGGCGGTGGCCTCTACCTATCACCAGACGGTGAAGTTCCCTACACCTAGGGGAATAGAGGAAATTCAAGGGGATCAGAGGCTATCTAGAGAATGCTACAAGACTACTCTAAAGCCTACGGCCGCTGGGCCGCGGGCATAGCAATTACAGAACGCTACCCCTCCTATCCAGACCCGAGAGGAAGAAGAAGAAGTGGATGAGGTAGCGATAGGGGAAGGACGGATCGTTCGGCTGGGCATCGGACTAGAGACGTCCATCAGCATAGAACTCGTGTCCTTGCTAGAGAAACACCAGAAGTGCTTCGCGTGGAGCCACGAGGATATGACTGGAATCGATCCAGGGGTGATCACGCACAAACTCAACACCGATCCTAACTTCCCCCCCATAAAACAAAAGAGAAGGAGATTTGCCCCGGAACGAATCCAGGCTGTTGACGAAGAAGTAAGAAAGCTACTAGACACAAGCAAGATCCGAGAGGTGAAATATCTAGAGTGGCTAGCTAACGTGGTGGTCGTCCCAAAAAAGAATGGGAAGTAGAGGGTTTGTGTGGACTTTACCGACCTGAACAAGGCTTGTCCTAAGGACTCTTCCCCACTCCCACACATAGACACGATGGTCAACGCCACCGTTGGTTATGAACTCTTAACATTCATGGACGCCTTTAGCGGCTACCACCAGATCCAGATGCACCCCGAAGATCAAGAGAAGATGTCCTTCATAACAGGACAAGGGACGTATTGTTATCGAGTTATGCCTTTTGGATTAAGAAATGTTGGTGCAACTTACCAGCGTCTCATTAACCATATGTTCCAAAATCAAATCGGGAAGACCATGGAGGTGTATATTGACGATATGGTGGTCAAGAGAACGATGGAGGTTCAACACCAACAACATCTCAAGGAAGCTTTTAACATTCTCGAAAAACTCAATATGAAGCTCAACCCTCAATAGTGCACGTTCGGAGCTCAGTCTGGAAAATTTCTAGGTTACATCGTGACTAAAAGGGGGATTGAGGCCAGTCCCGACCAAGTGAAAGCAGTAGCCTCCCTGAGATCACCAAAGAACATCAAGGAAGTATAGAAGCTCGCAGGGAAAATAGCCGCCCTTAATAGGTTCATATCCAAGTCAGCCGACAAGTGTCGTTTGTTCTACGATATACTCAAGAAAAACAAAAGCTTCCAGTGGGACGAGCGACACGAGAAGGCTTTCCAGGAGCTCAAGGGCTATTTCTCCAATCCATTGTTGCTAGCCAAGCCAGTGCCAGGAGAAATCTTGCAACTATATCTAGCAGTATTAGGGAGCACACTGAGTGGGGTTCTAGTTAGGGAAGCTGACGGACAACAAATGCCTGTTTATTTCGTAAGCAAGACAATGACTTCAGCAGAGACTAGATACACCCCCTCGAAAAACTGGTCCTCGCAGTCGTCATGAGTTCGAATAAGCTTCGCCCTTACTTCGAGTCGCATACGATCGCGGTGCAAACCAGCTATCCTCTATGACAAGTGATGCAGAAGCTGGAGTTCTCTGGACGAATGACCAAGTCGGCAATGCAACTCAACGGCTACGACATCAAATACGAGCCTCGCAAAGCCATAAAGTCGCAGGTCCTAGCTGACTTCGTCGCTGACATCACACTTGATCTAGAGGAGGCAGCAAACACAAGCACACCCGCTCCTGTCCCAAACGATGTTGGGACGATATTAAGGACGTCAGTCATTAATATCTAAACCAATAATGATCGTCCCTTGTTTTGATAATGACAAACTCAATGGTATCTAATAAGTTGTCCAAGTGTTGATCTCAGGAAAGTCCAGAGGACGCACATGAGCGAAAAGGGCAACAAGTGAACGGTAGTCCCTAAGCTGTAGGGACGCACGTCATCAGAACTTCCAAAGCTGAACGTAATTGGCGAAGTACCTGCGTAGATAGGACGGCGTCCTCATCAAGAAGGGACGCGCGCCAAAATACAATCGAAGTTCAAATTCAAATCAAGGCCGCCCCAACATGATTACATCACGTTCGGCCGTAGTCCTCAGAAGGAAGCTTCCCTTGTCTGGGCACGTGTAGACACCTCCAAAGATGTCGCTTTCCCAGTGATGGTCCCCTACCCACACGGAGGCTTCCCAAGCGTCAACAGAGTTGACTTCCTCAAGATGCACATCGCACCGTTGATGGAAGATCAAGGATCCTGCCAAGGCTCAGAGGACGCTAGAGGACAAGAACCACTTCCGCTATAAATACCCCTCAAGGGGTATGCATAGCGGTGTGGACTTTGAAGACTTTCTCTCAAGCTCTCCCGAAGCATTCATGTTCAAGAACGAAGAAGAAGAGGATCAAGTGAGCTTGAAGCAAGAGAAAGAAAGTCCAACCACATCAAATCCAAAACAAACCACAAAATAGTTAGAGTTGTAGTTTGTCTCTCACAACGGACCGTGAGAGACGTGTGTGATAGCTTCCTTATAGCTAAGAGAGTTCGGTTACTTTGTTAGGTGGAAAGAAGTGTTACTAGTGAAGCTAAGGACGGACGCTTAGCTCAGAGAAGTGTAACGACTCGCCTAAGTTTTAAGGACTCTCTCTTAATAAGATAAGGACGGCTATTGAAAATCCTCCAAGCGGAGGTAGAGGTTTACCCATAAGACTAGTTGGTCTTAGTGGGGTTCCTCTATAAATACTCGTGTCCATTATCCTATCTTATTTCCTGTTAAGTCTATTTTCCGCTGCACCTAAGGACGCCCTTAACCCAGTTAAGGACGCCCATTCTAACAGACTTACGATCCAACAGTTGGTATCAGAGCGGGCGCTCTTGATTAAGTTTGAGTTGCAGGAAACATGGAGATGGAACCTATAGGTATCTCAAGTGCGAAGCCACCCCGCTGATCGGTCCGGGATCGGAGGTCTCACAATTTAAATTTATAAAACCGAACCTCAAGATTGTAGTAAAGAGGTAGGGTGTCGAACACACAGGAGTTCGTGTGTCGAGTGTACCCGGAAATACTTAAAAAGGGATGAAAACAAGGTAAAAACGAAGGAAAAACAAAGAGAGATCACCTCGGACCGACACTGGTCACTTCGGTCCGAGGGTGGATCGAGGTTGATTTTGCCGGGACCGACGTTGATGCAAGTCGGGCCCGATGTACTGGGTAACTCGATTCAAGCAAAATTAGTAGATCGGTCTTGGGTTTTTGGGTTCCACACCTAACTAGACTTGGATATTCTTCCCCAATTCAGCCAATAAGAGCTTGATCTTAGTGAGATCGAGGTTGATCGCCCCAAATCTCTCCAATCTACACTTCGACCCAAGGGAGTTTTCACTCTCCTTCGATGTTAGGTCTAGCAATTGGGTTCGAGATGCTTTCGCTTTGCTCTTACCAATCACAAGCCCTAAGCCCTTGCTTTCACAAGAGAATTGAAGCTTAGTGTAGAGAGGATTCACAAATCAAGCACTCAAGGCTATGGAATTGGGGTTTTCTACCCAAATCTAACTAAGGGCTTCCCCCATAGCCCAAGACTATGGAATCTACTCCATCAAGTAAGAGAAAAACGAAATCAAAAGGGAAATCAAGCAAATCTCAATCATCAACATCAAACCAAACTCCAATTTCATTCAAATTCAAAGGTCTCTACAAAATCCAAGTTCAATTCTACTAGATCAAAGCAAATCAAAGTACAAAACTCACAAATTCTCCTCTCTCTCTCCACCGGCCTCTCTCTTCTTCCTTCCTCCTTCTTCTCCTTTCCCTCCAAGTCTTCCTTTGAGTCTTTAGAGAGTGATTTGGTTGTGGTCTATCCTAGCATGCCTTTGATGCTCTCTAATCATCTCTATTTATAGCCTTCTAAGGATTGGGGACCAAGGAATCCCAATTTAGAAAGGGGCAAATATGGAAAGTTGCTAAAAATATGCCTTGGGGAGCAATCCAAAATTCTGCCGACTTTGGACCGACACGGGTGACCTCGGGCCCGACGTTGTCCAACCTCGGTCCCGTTCTCTGGTCGCTCGATCTCGGGCCCGATGTGGTGAAACTCGGTCCTGGGCCTCGATCCTTGCTTTCTTCCTTGGTTTCTCTTGGTTCCACTTCATTCTTGGCTTGGCTCTTGAACTCCTTAACTTGGCTCCTTCCTTAGCTCCTCGAAACCGCTCTCAATCTTGCCATTTTACCTACAAAAACACACAAAACTCGCATAGTCTCCGACTCTTGAAGAAAACCGGGAACTAGGCTAAAAAGGGAACGAAACTATAAAGAAGAGAATGAAAAACACATATTTACAAAGGAAAAAGACTACTAAAACACCTCCAAAATGAGAGACATCAGAATACCCCATACTTAAACTTGCTTGTCCTCAAGCAATAACAATGTAAGCAAGACCGAAGCACAATCTTCAAGTAAAGCCTCATACGAAAAATCAAATAAGCACAAGTGATAGACATGCTAGCAAGATTATGTCATCACACATGATCAAGTGTTCAAGGAATGAAGTCTAATGCAACAAAGCCTCACTTTAGGTATATAGAAATGTGTATCACTCATCATGTGTTTAGGCTTAGAAATGAACACTCAAACTCAACAATCATGCAAGTAAAGACTTTACAATTGAAGCTAATATCACCATTTCCTCCACCTAGAGATGCCTATTACAATGCACACAAAGAATATGAACTTGGCTCAATGGAGGTCCTCAAAGAGGTTCCATTCGGCTGGGTTGTAATGGGGCTTTTGGTAATTCTCAAGGTGGGAATTACTTTGGTCTTGTGGTGCTTACAATGGGGATTGAACTTTCTAGTCTCTCACCAACTTCACCAAATTTCTTCCTCTTTCAACTTTCACACTCCCAAAAGACTTTGATTTTCTCTTTTTCTTTTCTTTTCTCAACCCACTTTTCACTAAACATTCCACTTCATCTTTGCACTACACTTTTTGTTGGATTTTTCTCACTTTTTCACTTATTTTTGCACTGGACCGACTTTGACTAGACATCGGGCCCGAGGTTACTTTGAACTCGGTCCGACTCATTCTCTACACTTAAGCACTTTGCTTCTTTCGATCCACTATTTTTTTCCAACTTTTCTTTCTTTTTTTTCACACTTTTACTCATCAAAGATGCACTACCCACTTAGTTTATAACTCTATTTTTCGCCCTTTTTACCAAAGAGAATCTCAACTCTCCAAATACATTCCAAACCTCTCACTAAAGTCCAATCCCATAAGGGTCAAGTCATTTAAGCTAGGAATCACATTTTTGAGGAGTTTCAAACAAAGGTCTAAGGCTAAAACGGGGCTACAAACAACGGTTTATCTTCAAGGTAGGATATGGAACATTTTGTGACTAAATGAAATAAAGTTCAAATTAATGTGACAAAGCATAGAACAAATCTCATAATGGTCTTGGAAAATAGATAAACACCTCAATAGCAAGTATTACTTAGCATGCATGAGCTAATCACACAAGAAAATGAGGGATATGCAATATCGAACAAACATCCCTAAAATGGCCAAAAAAATAATCTCACAAGGGTCACTCTAGCTTAGTTGCATCAAAACTTATCCTAGAACTCATGTGCTCAATAAAAAACATGCAAGATATCATATCACATCAAAAGCAACATCCATTTAGAGGCTAAACTATCCAAAAATATGCAAAGGACTTTACATGCTCACATCATCATTAGCCTTCATATGGACATCTAAGATGAGAATTCCTAGTCCAAAAACAAAATCTTTTTGACATTTCGACCGAAATTTTTCACCTTTTTATGGATTTTTCAAGAATTTTTTTCAAGAAAAGACAAACTTAAAACAAACTCATCCATACATGCCATAAAATCAATCATCATCCATCATGCATCATGCCATAATCCGAAATAAAACATCCCATAAACAAGAAACAAACAAAGCAACTTAAACATGGAATTAATGAGCAACTAACCCACCCCATACTTAAAACTTTTGATGTCCCCATCAAAATTCGAAAGTAAAGAGAAAAGAGTAAAGAAGACTCACAATTCCTTATTTGCAAATGGCTCGTTGAGGCTTAGTTCGATGGATGACCACGGCGTTGCCTCCTTTGAATCCGGGCGTGCCGCTCTCGCTCATGTACATGGTCTTGGAAAAGATCATGACTTGGTGGTTGGATTGGTGGCGTGGGAGGTGTCCATTGGTCTTCACGGGTCGCAAAATTCCCGGACATCCAATCGTTGAAACTTGCTTGCATGGACCACCTTTGATCATCGGCCGCCCTCAAATCCTCCACCTCGCGCCTTGTGTATGCGAGGTTGCGATTCACCTCATCAAATCTCTCTTGGAAGTTCTCTTGGTGTTGGAAAAGTTGTTGTTGTTGGTAGTTGAGTTGGTGGGCTTCTTGAAGCATTGATTGTTGTTGAAGTTGGAGGTGTGCCATTTGATTTGCTAAGAAGTTCATGTCCACCGTTTGGCTCGGCCCGGGGAAGACCATTCCGGGGCCATACCATTGGGCATACCCCTCATATCCTCCAAAGCTTGGTGGCGCTTGGTGTGCTCCACTCCCCTCGCCCCTCTCGAAGTGACTAGGGACCGGATCGGGCAAAAACACATCGGACCGATGTTGATGAACGTCGGGCCCGACATGGGATGTACCTCGGTCCAAGAGCGTGGGAGAGTGGTCGGTGAACAAGTGTTGGTAGCCACCTCCTCCTTCTTCTTCTTCTTCATTTCTTGGTGCATCTACCTCCATATCATCTCTTCTTACAAACTCGAATTGATTGGCCTCCTCTTCTTCGGTGTCCGGGGAAGCTTGAGGTGTAGTGAAACGTATATGTTGTGCACGTTTCCTAACCTCGAGTGTCCCCTCCGGCTCTCCATAAGGATTGTCGTTCCCCGCCCATACTTGATACCAATTATAGTAAGAAGTAAGGTCAAAGAGTCGAGCTCCCAATGGGACTTGTACTTTGCCAAAGTTTGAATGGGGCATGAGTCGGTCCATGAATCCGGGGACAACCTTCTCCTTGATAATGTTGGCCTTCTTGAAATACTTGAGGTCCATGAACTCTACGCCATTTGCCGCCGGCGTGTAGGTAGACAAATCCACCTCGAGACTATGAGCTAATCGGGCAATCATACCTCCAAAGTAAATCCATGAAGAACTTTGGAAGTCCCTCACCATCTTCACCCATTCCCATGTGAGGTTCATTGACTTCTCATGCTCAAACAACATCTCATAGAGTAGCATGGCCTCCTCCTTCATTGGCTTGCTTAACTCATGTCTTGCAAAGATAGAACAACCCAAAGCTCGGATCATGACTCGGAAAAGTGGGTTTGCTATCTCATTTGTTGAGGCGCCTTTCCTCATCTCACTTCTCCCGGCTATGTACTTCCAAAGATAGTCGACCTTCTCATTGTCAACAAAAGCTTCATCTCTTGGAAAAGGAAATCCAAGATAAACCGCCAAATTCCGGAGTGAGAGTTCTTGCAACTCGTTGCCCAATTGGAAAGAAATAATGCCATCACTCTCAACTCCCTCGTAAGTGCACTTGAAAGTCGCCATGAACTCGGACGTCAAGGCGGGAAAGTGAGTGTTGTTGCACCTTAGCAAGACATTAAGACCTATGGTGGAGTAGCATCGAGTAAGAGCCTCATCCATGCACATCTTGCGGATTGATTCCCAATCTAACCACCGGGTGTGGTGGGATAGACCCATGAGACGCTCATACTCTCTAGCATCGTCCTCATCCTCAATACGAACATCGTCCATCCTTTGGACTCTCTTGGACGATTTCTTGGACTTCTTTGTGGCTTTCTCCATCCTTAAAGAAGATGCTCGGGTAGACATGGTACCTACGCACAATCAAAAACCAAAGAAACTACAAGGTAAAATCCAACACAAGCACAAGCTTCCATTATCAACAACTTATCACTCAAAGGGACAACCCCATACTTGAACGTAGCACACTCAATCCACAAAATTCAATCATGCATGAAATAAGATTCTCATATCAATGGTCAAGCTTCAAATCATATCATGAATAGCATGCTAAAACCAACATTCAAGTGCAAGAAATCTTAAGATCACGCAAAGCAAACTCGAAAAGCACAGGACCGTCATGCTAGTGACGTCGGGCCCGAGGTTGGGAACCTCGGTCCGAGTCATTGGACCGATATGGAACGTCGGTCTCGAGGTACTAGGTACCTCGGACCGAGTCTAATCCGACTTCTCATTCTAGATTCAATCATGCAACACCTATTCATGCCTCTAAAATCCAAATTCTACCATCAATCATCATCAATCGAAGTTCTAAGTGGAATTTAGCAACAATTAAGCACAAATTTCATAAGATATGCAAATCACCATTGATGTTCAAAGTTCAAGCTCACTCAATCATGGCATCTCTCAAATTTAGCAATGAAATCATGAAATTCACAAGGAATCAAGTAGAGATCGAGATTCACATACCAAATATGAAGCAAACAAGAACTCCTAGCAAGCAAATCCTTAGAACTCAAATTTTCCTCTTCTAGATCTAGAAGAAAGATGAAGATCTATGGGTTTTGGGTAGGATTTTTTTGCTTTTGGTTCAATGCTTGGGTGCACTAGGGGATGGATCGAGATCTTGTGGTGAGGTTGCCTTGAGGATCGAGTATGGAGGGGGAAGGGGATCGATTTTGGCCTTAAGAGTGAATTGGGTATTTTGGGAAAGTAGTTGTGGGGGTGATGATGTTAGGTAAGGGAAAAGGCTCTTAAATGGGGAAGAAGACAAAGGTGGGTCAAGAGGGCATAGTAGGAATTTCCACAAAGTCAAGGTTCAACATGGGTCGGCATAATTGGACCGACATGGGGCACCTCGGGCCCGAGGTACTGGGTACCTCGGTCCTACCCGATTTTGGCTCCTAAAAATCCCACTCTTTGGTTTCTCCTTTCCACAATCGTTTGCATCATTTCCACAAATACCACACATGCTAATGAAGCTCAAATAACACACATTTCCACAAAATATAAGCTAGAGAAGAGATTAGGACTAATCTAAGCTAAAGCGAAAAGAAACAAGCTAGAAACTACGAAAATGAATCTACCAAACCCGGGTTGCCTCCCGAGAAGCGCTTCTTTTACGTCATTAGCTTGACGTCTAACCTCTACCCTTCAAGGAGGGTGAAAAACCGTGAATTGGTCCTCCTTGCTATAGACATCTCCACAATCATCATAGCCAAAATGCCACCATTTATGTTTGATGAAAATGTGGCCTCCATCATCCCTATCCTCCAAAGTGTAGCTTTGCACCTCTTGCATCAACTCATCTTGCATCTTGTCACCTACATCACAAAAGTCCAAAGAATTTCTAGGAGACTCTATAACATCATAACTCAAGTCATTTTGCAAGTCATCTATGCAAAGATAATCGTCTCCTAAATCTTCTTTCAAATCATCTAAACTCATAAAAGAATCTCCCACATCAAAAGGATATAGATTAGGATACTCTTCATGGTTTGGTGGGTTGGCTCCATCTCCATCTCTTGTCTCATCATGGATTTGAACATCGACCATATCATGGTCTCTCAATGGTGCTTCTTCTCTTGTGGACTCCAACTTCTCTCTCTTGCACTTGACACCTTCTTCAAGCTTCAAGATCGCCAATGCGTCTGGTTCATTTAGAGCCTTGTTGAAATGGAACTCAACCTTCTCTTCTCCAATCTCGAAGGTGACTTTCCCATTCCTCACATCGAACTTGGCACCCGCCGTGGCTAGAAACGGTCTTCCGAGAATAATGGGCACCATTGGATCTTCCTTCATGTCTAGGATCACAAAGTCGTCAGGCACAAAATATTTTCCCACACGAACCGGGACATCATCAAGTATTCCGGTAGCCTTTGTTGAAGAACCATCGGCCATGGTGAGACTCATATCAACCGGCTCCAACTCTCCAAGGTTAGCCCTCCTCCATATGCTCATGGGCATAACCGAAATACTCGCTCCTAGATCACAAAGAGCTTTGAATTGTTGAGAACCAATACCTATGGTGATGGCAAATCTTCCGGGGTCTCCAAGCTTTTGAGGTAACTCCAATATCTTCACCTCGTCTTGCATCTCGATGATCGACCTTTTCTTGCTTAAGATCTCTCTCAAAAACTTTGCATAAGACGGCATCTCGCTTAGAGCATCGGTGAAAGGAATAGTGATGTTCAAGCCTTGCAAAAGCTTTAAGAACCGCTTGAACTTGCCCTCAACAATCTCCTTGGGCTTCTTCATAGGATAAGGAAGAGTAGTGCCACCTTGCTTCTTGCTTGGATCATCCTCCTTAGATCGACTCTTCTCAACAAAATCACCTTGGATCGACGTTGGAAATACCTCGGGACCGACTTCTGGAACCTCGGTCCCAGGGCAAAAGTCTTCCGGGCACGTCGGGCCAACTTCAGAGTACGTCGGGCCCGAGTTGCTGGGTAACTCGGTCCGAGTCAGGGGACTTCCTCCATCTTCTGGTTCGACTTCAGAGGACCTCGGGCCCGAGGTACTGGGTAACTCGGTCCGAGTTGCTGGCTCCTCTTCTTTTGGTTTTGGCTCGTGTGGCTCGGGCAATCTTCGTCCACTCCGTAATCCTATGGCTCGAACTTCGTTTTGTTGTTGTGGGGCACGGGGATTCTCCTCGGGTCGGCCCGGGAGTCTCCCTTCCTCTCTTGGAAGTTGATTCGCCATGTGAACAAATTGGTTGTCCACTTGCCTTCTCCACACACCCAACTCCTTGAATTGATCATCAAACTTCTTCTCCATGTTGGTAACTTGGTTCTTCAAATCTTGAGCCCATGATGGTGCTTGCTCATAGAAACCGGGAGGTCGGTATGGTTGTTGTTGGGCTCTTGGCTCGTTTTGGTTGAAGTTGTTGTTGTAGCCACTTGCTTGCCCTTGATTCCACCTTCCTCCATTGTTGTTGAAGTTGGATCTCCCTCCGAAATTTCTTTGAACATAATGAGCCTCCTCAATTTGCTCGGCCAATCGGACTTGGCGCTCATTTGGGCACTCTTGAGCTCCATGCTTCAAGGAACCACACTCTTCACATGCTCTTGTGGTTTGGGCATAACTCATCTTCCGCCTCATTTTGTTCAACTCGTCCTCCAAGAATTGGATCTTCACATCCTTGTCCACCTCTTCACTCTTGGGGTCGTAGAGCTTCTTCGGGCCTTCTCCATGGACTCTTCCTTCCTTGGCCACATTGCTCGTGCCATACATCGCCTCATAGTCCGAGAGTTTGTCCAACAACTCCCACGCTTGCTCCGGTGGCAAGTCAATGAACCCACAATCGGTATGGAGGTTCAATTTGTCCTTCTTGGTGGTGTTGATCCCTTGGAAAAAGATGTCTTGTAGGACATAAGGTTGTTGACCATGTGTCGGGCATGCTCTCAACATCTCTTTGAACCGGTCCCACGCCTCAAAAAGTGGCTCATAAGCTCCTTGTTGGAAACTAGCAATCTTCCGCCTAAGCTCCGTCGTCTTGGTGGGCGGGAAGAACTTCATCAAGAATGCTTCATTTAGGGCTCTCCATGAGGTGATAGATCGAGGTGCTTGACTCTCCAACCAATGCAAAGCCTTTCCTCCCAAAGACCACTTGAAGGCTTTGAGTAGCACATACTCAAGTGTCTCATCATCCGTGGAAATGGTCTCGCAAAGGTCCTTGAATTGCTTGACATGCTCGATCGGGCACTCGTTCGGCCTCCCTTGGAATTGCTCTCTCTTGATGAGCGAGATAAATTGAGTTTTGATCTCAAAATTTCTCGACACCTCCGGTAAGACTATGGCCGGCTCCGGGACCTTCAACTCCGGATGCATGTATTGTCTAGCATTCCGGGGTTGAGTGTTGATTTGGGCCTCCAACCTTATCCTTTGCTCCCTCTCCCTTCGGGCCTCGGCATCTCGGTTTGCCATCTCAATTTGCATTCGAGCCATCTCGGCTCTCAACCTCTCGAACTCCTCATCTCGGGCTTGTTCCGCCATCCTCTTCTTCTTGCGGGCTTGCCTTAGAATACTCTCCGGGTCAATCACAAAGTCGAGCTCAGGAGTTCCTCGGACGGAACTAGCTCGCATGCACCTACAACCAAAGACACAAACAAAAACCGAATCAAAACAAAACAAGGGGCTCGGGCTAATCCCTTACCCAAATCACTACAAAAATCAAAGACTCAACAAAATTGGGTACCTCGAACAAGTAGAACTCCCCGGCAACGGCGCCAAAATTCTGATCGGTCCGGGATCGGAGGTCTCACAATTTAAATTTATAAAACCGAACCTCAAGATTGTAGTAAAGAGGTAGGGTGTCGAACACACGGGAGTTCGTGTGTCGAGTGTACCCGGAAATACTTAAAAAGGGATGAAAACAAGGTAAAAACGAAGGAAAAACAAAGAGAGATCACCTCGGACCGACACTGGTCACTTCGGTCCGAGGGTGGATCGAGGTTGATTTTGCCGGGACCGACGTTGATGCAAGTCGGGCCCGATGTACTGGGTAACTCGATTCAAGCAAAATTAGTAGATCGGTCTTGGGTTTTTGGGTTCCACACCTAACTAGACTTGGATATTCTTCCCCAATTCAGCCAATAAGAGCTTGATCTTAGTGAGATCGAGGTTGATCGCCCCAAATCTCTCCAATCTACACTTCGACCCAAGGGAGTTTTCACTCTCCTTCGATGTTAGGTCTAGCAATTGGGTTCGAGATGCTTTCGCTTTGCTCTTACCAATCACAAGCCCTAAGCCCTTGCTTTCACAAGAGAATTGAAGCTTAGTGTAGAGAGGATTCACAAATCAAGCACTCAAGGCTATGGAATTGGGGTTTTCTACCCAAATCTAACTAAGGGCTTCCCCCATAGCCCAAGACTATGGAATCTACTCCATCAAGTAAGAGAAAAACGAAATCAAAAGGGAAATCAAGCTAATCTCAATCATCATCATCAAACCAAACTCCAATTTCATTCAAATTCAAAGGTCTCTACAAAATCCAAGTTCAATTCTACTAGATCAAAGCAAATCAAAGTACCAAACTCACAAATTCTCCTCTCTCTCTCCACCGGCCTCTCTCTTCTTCCTTCCTCCTTCTTCTCCTTTCCCTCCAAGTCTTCCTTTGAGTCTTTAGAGAGTGATTTGGTTGTGGTCTATCCTAGCATGCCTTTGATGCTCTCTAATCATCTCTATTTATAGCCTTCTAAGGATTGGGGACCAAGGAATCCCAATTTAGAAAGGGGCAAATATGGAAAGTTGCTAAAAATATGCCTTGGGGAGCAATCCAAAATTCTGCCGACTTTGGACCGACACGGGTGACCTCGGGCCCGACGTTGTCCAACCTCGGTCCCGTTCTCTGGTCGCTCGATCTCGGGCCCGATGTGGTGAAACTCGGTCCTGGGCCTCGATCCTTGCTTTCTTCCTTGGTTTCTCTTGGTTCCACTTCATTCTTGGCTTGGCTCTTGAACTCCTTAACTTGGCTCCTTCCTTAGCTCCTCGAAACCGCTCTCAATCTTGCCATTTTACCTACAAAAACACACAAAACTCGCATAGTCTCCGACTCTTGAAGAAAACCGGGAACTAGGCTAAAAAGGGAACGAAACTATAAAGAAGAGAATGAAAAACACATATTTACAAAGGAAAAAGACTACTAAAACACCTCCAAAATGAGAGACATCACCCGCCTAACGGACGGCAACTTCAACCGGTGGAAAACAAGGTTCGAATGCTTCGTGCGAAGTCAAAACTACCAATGCTGGCTGGTGGTAAAGAACGGCGATCTCGAAGTTCCTGCCGCTAAGAAGGACAAGGAAGCAGACTGGGGTCCAGAAGAATTCAAACTCATGGAGGCAAACGCTAAAGCCATTTGTTTTCTACAGACGTCCCTCTGCAATAGGGACGCCACCCGTGTGAGCAATCTTCCAACTGCCAAGCTTCAATGGGAAGCTCTGGAGAAGTACCATGTTGGGACGCCCGAGATGAAAGAGGACGTCTAGCTTGAAGCTAAAAGGGACTTCTACAAGTTCAAAATGTTTACAAATGAGACCATCACCGACTACTCCTTCCGTTTTGAGGCCCTACTGACCAAGTTGAAAAGTGACAAGAAAACAAATCAAGTTATTCTCAAAGGGACTCGCGAGAACAATGTCTATGTCTTCAATCAAAGGTTCAAGTCTACATCTAAGTCACTACCAATTATCAGGCCTATTGTAACATCAAAAATTGTAATGGTTTATTTAAGTGTTACATTAGATAATTTATTGTAATGGTTTATTAACATATGTAATGTTGCCGTCTATTGTAACGCATAACTGTAACGGAGGATTTCTATGGTAACACATCTTTATATCAAGTGTAATGGTTATAAAAAGAGAAAAAAAATATTAACAAAGGCAACACCAATATAGCAAAGGTAACGCCATCTATTCATTAAAAAATGAGAAAACAAAGGTGTACGTGTAAATCCATATTATATACTCACACAAAAAAAACAAAGTCTAAACCCTTCTTAGGATTTCCGTTGTATCTCCCTCGAGCTCATCCTCGCAACCCTAGCCGCCAGTCCGCCACCCCATGTCCTCCCCGGAATCGCCGCTAGTCCGCTACTCCTCGCGCATCCTCGTCCTCGTCTCCTCGTCAGTCTCCACTCCAAGCTCTGCCCAGTGAACAAGGAGAAGGCGGTGAGCGTCGGGGCGGTCAAGCCGCTCATTGAGCTGGTTGCGGAGTAGGGCAACGGGATGGCCGAGAAGGCAAAGGTGGTGCTCAGCAGCCATTGAGCGAGGGAGACGAGATAATGAAGGCGGTGTCGAGGTCCGATTCCGGCAAGAAAATCGCCGCCTTGGAGCGCAAAGCCGGAAGTCCTCTAAGCATCGTCTTCGAGCAGAAGGACGGCTAGAATGGCAGAAACAAGAGGCTCACCTCCTTCCAAACTAATCAGATCAAGGAGCTCGTTGGCCAGCTCGGACGCTCCTCTCCAGACTCTTCGATCTCGAGGTCCGATCCGGATTTGACTCCGAAGAGATCATTGAGAATGTTCGCGTATTGCCCCGGAAGGTACGTTTTTGTACTCACTATGCTTTCTGCAGGGTTTCTTTCTTCAATTTGGTGCTCTTAGGCTAGGGTTTTGTGATTGTGTGAAAATGGACATTGTTGTGCTGTGTATTGATGGCTTCAACTAGGCTACTGAACATGAAAATGATGTGGGATTGGGGATTTCCTTGATAGAAGGTTAATTTGTTCAGTTTTCCCTCAAATGTAGGATTAGACTAGACCATTTTGTATGTAATGAAGACTATTCTTCATTCTACTGAAGTGCATAACGAGTATTTGTATTTGACTATGAGTTGAATTGCTATTAACCTCTATGCAATATTGGTTGTCTTATATAGACTATATAGTTACATTTGGCCTTGGAACTAACTATTTTCTGCTGTCTTCTTATCTTTTGTCATTAGATGATTTCATTCATTAGTTAGGGAAAATGTAGAGCTGAATAGTCATGCTTCTTGGCATTCTGTGGAGGAGAAAAAGCATATAGCTATTCTTGCTCACATACTTTATATTATAGTTTCAATACCATCAAGCTGACTATTTAAGCCACATTGATTGGACATGATTTTGTTTGTCAACTTATAGAGAAACTTTATCATGTAAGTGGTATATACCAATCTGTGTCAGTTAGATCCAATCACCAAATTTTGGAAGTTCTAGTTTGAGAAAGAACTATTTTAGGCAGTAAAGGTTGGGAATTGTGGGTAGGTTTAGAAAGCCTAGTTTGTTTGTGTGAAAATAGCTAGCTAGGATTGAAGAGGATGGATGATATGATGATACAGCTTTGATGAGAATAGAGAGAGGTATGACTGGTATTTATTACTTGATTAGTTGGGGGGTTGCGTTTGATGGTGATAAAACAATTCCCTTGGAAGGCCTAGTTTGAATGGTAATAATGTTTAGCATTTGATTTGTTATGCATGTTCAATCTGTAGATTCAATTCTGAATCTTTTAAGTTTTTCTTTGATGGTTGCATTGAAAAAGATAATAATATTATTATCATCATTTGTATCTTGGATCTATAAAAAAGGTGATTTTGATCTTGGTCCATCTTTCTTTTGTCCCCATCCTGCATGTGGGAGATTTGTGTTAGATGGAAATGCTACTAGCTTTTTATACTTGGCACTTGTTTTTTTATGCTGTACGACACACTTAAGTCTATGTACTATTTGTGTGCAGTTTCTTATAGTTTGGAGCCTACATTTCCTAGATTAATGCAAAAGAAGAAGAAACCTGTATGTTCCTATGAAGTTTGAGGAGTATTATTATTAATTTTGTTGTCCTCAAATCTTTCCCTTACTAGTGTTATGCTAAAATTACATTTTCAGGTTGAATCAAACCTCATGAGTGATGCTGCTGTTGAAGCAAGCGATGACAAGGATGGTGAGAATACAAGTGATCTGACATTTCATCAATTTTACTTTCTGATGTGATTACTGTTGAAGAAAATATTTTTTGATTGATTTTTTTTGATATGTACTTCCATTTTGCTGCATCAGATGAATTTAGTGAAGAGGAGGAAGGAGGAGAAAATGCTCAGTCCAAGCCTAAATATCCATGTGAAGGAACCGACAGAGATTAACTTTACGAGGAGGTGAGCTAATGTTGATGTCTAGCCTAATTGGGCTGATTCTTTCTTGTAAATCGTTTTCTGTACTATTGGACACCTTAAAGCTATCTGCATCTGAATTAACTTTGAGGTTGTTTCATTCACATAATCTTACTTTTTTTGCAGATTTTGGGAAGGGATTTTAACATCCTTCATGAGAAAATGCTCATACAAACAAGCACATAACCTTTCTTGGTTAGCATATCCAGATTTTGAATTACTTTTTTGGTTTGTGGTATTAAATTTTTTTGTAATATCTATACAGTATACTTGTCTAGAAGCTATATAGCTACACATTTGTACATGAGTGCTAACTTTTGTATTTACATTTTGAAGTAATAAAAAGTTTATTTAAAATTTTATTATATTTATTGCATTTTCATATATGAATTAAAAAATAATACCTCTGGGTCTTATATTATTATATAAGAACACCAATATTGTCTAATATAATGTTTGTATGTTTTGGAAATAAGGTAATGCATGTTTTTAAAATGGTAATGGTTGTAACAAATGTAATGATGTATCAGCTAATGTAATGGGTGTATTAAATGTAATGGTTATGTAACGGATGTAATAGGTAATGGATTTCTATCTATTGTAATGGTTATAGTCAAAATTATGAAACCATTACATTAGATAAACATACCGTTACATTAGGCCTAGTGCAACCCCCCCCTAATGTAACAGACCAAAAGTTCAAAAAAACCATTACCCTAAAGCTAATGTAATGAATTTGGGCCTTATGGTAATACTTTAAATCCATTACATTAGGCCTTATAATTGGCAGTGAAGTTGTGCTTATCTGTCTCTGCTGTGGACGCCGATCTCTAGCATCGACGTCTTGGACATGCTGGACCTAGCACAATCTCCAAGCTTCATCAAAAGGAACTTGTAAGAGGACTTCCCCGCATTGATCCTGAGCAAATTGAGCAATGTGAAGCATGCATCAAAGGGAAGCAAACAAGATCATCCTTCAAATCCGAAAATGAAGTGAGCACAAAGAAGCCTTTAGAACTCACGGAGATCACTCAAAGGATGAAGGTTCAAGTCTTGATCGATGGACTCACGGGACCATGAAACTTCGATAGAATGACGTTCAAGGAAAACCAAGCCAACAAAGGACTGTCCATGGAAGAAATTTATGGGAAGCTTAAGGGGTACGAAGCAAGGAGAAATCAAGACCTGCTGGAAATGGGAAAGAGTTCCCAAAATGAGCTGGCCTTAACTCTTGCGGCAAGAATGCCAAAGTATGAGCAATACTATCAAAGACAAAGAGAGTTGAACTCAATGCTAGAAGCCAAAACTCAAGAGCACCAAGAAAATCTCCGTCTTCAGGCTTCGATAGCACGCAAAGGGAATACCGAAGAACAAATTTCTGAAGAAGATGAGTTAGCCCTGCTTCACAAGTCTCTCCGTGCATGGTACAAAAGAGGCAAAGTCTGAGAATGAAGATGCCCTTCAAGAAAGAAGGTCGCAAACCTACAAATGCTGAAATAAAGGAAGAATCAAAGGGACGGGCGTCGCAAAGCTAAATCAATCCATTAGTGCGTCCAAAGTCAGTCTTGTCGAGGGACTAGGCTTCAATCTCCTTAGTGTTTCCCAAATATGTGATCAAGATGAAAACCTAGTCACATTTGACTCTAAGGAGTGCCTGGTCATTAACAAGAAAACAAATCAAGTTATTCTCAAAGGGACTCGCGAGAACAATGTCTATGTCTTCAATCAAAGGTTCAAGCCTGCATCTAAGAGGTGCTTATCTGTCTCTGCTGTGGACGCCGATCTCTGGCATCGACGTCTTGGACATGCTGGACCTAGCACAATCTCCAAGCTTCATCAAAAGGAACTTGTAAGAGGACTTCCCCGCATTGATCCTGAGCAAATTGAGCAATGTGAAGCATGCATCAAAGGGAAGCAAACAAGATCGTCCTTCAAATCCAAAAATGAAGTGAGCACAAAGAAGCCTTTAGAACTCCTTCACATGGATTTGTGTGGACCCATGCAAACCCAAAGCTATGGTGGAAAAAGGTACATGTACGTTATTGTAGATGACTTTTCTAGATTCACTTGGGTTCTTTTCTTGGTGCCAAAAGCAGATGCTTTCGGGATGTTCAAAATCTTCATTAAGCAAGTAGAAGTTGCTCTTGGGACGCGCTTGAAAGCTCTAAGGCCAGATCATGGAACGGAGTTCAAAAAATCAGAGTTCCTTGACTTCTGTGACCAACAAGGAGTCTCCCACAACTTCTCTTGCCCACGAACTCCTCAGCAAAATGGCGTTGTTGAACGAAAGAATAGGACGCTGGAAGATATGGCAAGGACGATGTTCTTGGCAAGCGGCGTTCCCAAACATTTTTGGGCAGAAGCCGTGGCCACAGCTACCTACATCATAAACCGAGCCATGATTCGTCCTTTGCTCAAAAAGACGTCCTATGAGCTCCTAAATGGAAGAAAGCCAAACATTTCACACCTCAAAGTCTTTGGGTGTAAATGCTTCATTCACAACAATGGCAAAGACAACATCGGCAAATTTGATGCTAGGAGTGATGAAGGAATATTCCTTGGATACTCCCTCACAAGCAAAGCCTATAGAGTCTTCAACAAACGGACTCTTAAGCTTGAGGAAAGCATCCACATGGTGTTCAAAGAAAATGCTTCTCACAAGAAAGAACCAAGTAAGAAGCAACGTCGTACCTCTCCAAGGGACGATGATGAAGATGATGAGGAAGATCCAAGAGGCTCCTTTGACAAATACTACGTTCCTAGAAACGCCCCTGAAGCTCGCGATGAGGTTTCATTGGGAATCCCTAGCGAACAGCAAGAGCTCTCTCAAACTTGGTCGCTAAACCAAGTAGATGTTGGTGAATCAAGTCAACAAGGAGAAGAAAGGCACAGTGTGGACGCTCAACCTGAGGGGGAACACACTAAGCCTATCAATGTAGACGATGGCTTTGACTCCGATGAATCTGATTGGATGGACCCTAGATGCACTCCTACAAGGGACGCCACTCATAGAGCATCCAACCTCTCAAGACTTCATTCCACAGATCAAATCATCTCAGACATTTCAAAAGGAGTCCAAACAAGATCAGCTGTGAATCAGTCCCATAGCGCCAACATAGCGTTCTGTGCTTTCAACGCCTTTGTGTCCTTAATTGAACCTAAGAACATAAAGGAGGCACTTCAGGACGCTGATTGGATCCAAGCCATGCAAGAAGAACTCAATCAATTTGAAAGAAACAAGGTTTGGACCCTCGTCCCTCGTCCGAAAAACAAAAACATAATAGGGACGAGGTGGGTCTACAGGAACAAGCTCGATGAAAGTGTCCGTGTTCAAGAAACAAAGCAAGGCTTGTGGCTCAAGGCTATAAGCAAGAGGAAGGAATCGATTATGATGAGACCTTCGCTCCTGTCGCTAGAATTGAAGCCATTCGCCTCCTTATTGCCTATGCCGCTCACAAGGGGTTCAAGCTCTTTCAAATGGACGTCAAGACAGCCTTCCTCAACGGCAAGCTTAAGGAAGAAGTGTACGTCGCTCAACCTCCAGGTTTTGAGGACGCTGATCACCCTGATCACGTGTACTTCTTGGACAAAGCACTTTATGGACTCAAGCAAGCCCCTCATGCATGGTACGATAGGTTTGCGTCCTTTCTCTTGTCCAATGGGTACACACGAGGTAACATTGACAAAACCCTGTTCCTAAAGAAAGTTCTTAAAGATGTTTTGATTGTCCAAGTCTATGTCGATGACATAGTCTTTGGAAGCACTAACATGAAACTTGTAGAGGAATTCAAGAACTTAATGAGTAGTGAGTTTGAGATGTCCCTCATAGGAGAACTCAACTTCTTCTTGGGACTTCAAATCACACAGCTCAAAGATGGGACGCGCATTCACCAACAGAAATACATACGTGAAATGCTTGAGAAGTATGGAATGAATACGTCCAAATCCATTGATACTCCCATCTCCCCCAACACTCGCCATTATGCTGATGAAGAAGGCAAGAGTGTAGATCAGAAGCTCTACAGAGGAATGATAGGGTCTTTGCTATACCTAACGGCAAGTTGTCCCGACATCATGTTCGCTGTATGCTTGTGTGCCCGCTTTCAAGCAAATCCAATGGAGTCCCACATGCAAGAGGTCAAAAGAATCTTCAGATACCTCAAGGGACGGGATGACCTATGCCTATGGTATCCCAGAAGGACGTCCCTAAACCTAGTAGCGTACTTTGATGCAGACTACGCTGGCCATGTGGTAGATAGGAAGAGCACATCCGGGATGGCACAATTACTTGGTTCGTGCCTTGTGTCTTGGGGATCCAAAAAGCAAAACTCCGTGGCCCTCTCAACCGCGGAAGCTGAGTACGTTGTTGCTGCCTCGTGCTGCTCACAAGTCCTATGGATCAAGTACCAACTTGAATACTATGGTACGTTCCTCAACACAATCCCTATCTTTTGTGATAACACCAGTGCTATAAGTATTTGACTCGGCTAAAGTCGTCGTGCCAAGATCAAAGATAAATAACCCAAACAAACAAACTAGTATAGCATGCAAGTAAGGGGTCGAACCCAAGAGAACTATGGTATCTAGTATTAATATATCTATCAACTAAAGAAAGGGGGGAATTGAAGAGAGAAATCTAATCTAAACTAAACTAGAAAGCAAAGCAAATAAACAAACAAATATGGGAGATAGGTTCATTCAAAAGATCCACTCTTTAATAATCACCCGATCATAGATTTATCCATTGATTTCATTCACACCTATGATTAATTCCTATCCTGATCATTAACAATCGCAAGTCCACGGTCCAAGCAATTCTATAACCCTAGGCAAGGACGCTTAACCTAGAATTAGCATAGAGAACAAGGATATGCAGGATATAATATCAAACAATCAAGCTCCGAGTCAATTGTAAGATAAAACAATCAATTCTCTTCTTAATCCTAGTTGCATAGACAACATGTCTAGGTTAAGTTGTTTTCACAGATTAGTTTTGTCCACGGTCCAAACCTAATCAAACAGTAGAACATAAATCAATTCAATAGGGTCGCGAATCCTAGAGAAACAATAAACATTCATAAGATGAAGCACAAGAGAATTAATATTAACCAAAGGATAGAAATCAATTACCAAAATCTCACGAGTTCATACATCAGAGCTTCTCCCTTGAACAAACCCAAGGAGACTAGCTCTCCATAACTAAGCTAAAAACCTAATTTTAAGAAGAAGGTAGAAGGTAGAATGTAGAAGATAAGAGGTATATCAAAACCTAAGGCTGGCTCTTCCTTATATAACCCAAGGAACAAGCTCCACGAGATAGATAAGAAAAGAGGCAAAAGATAGAAAAGGAAACAAGATAGAAAGATTTCGCCCCCGCTTCGGATTCGGCATCACCGCGGTCGCGTCGCTCCCACCGCGCCCGCGCTTTCGCAACAGAGAAGAACAAGTCGGTCTCGGCAACCACCGCGGTCGCGTCGGCCTGGCCGCGGTCGCGGTATCACGACAGAATCGCTGGTGTCACTTCGGAGGCTGTTTTGACCATCTTCGACTTGGCATCTGACTTCGGTGTAAACAGATGAATTGAAGCCCTTGAAGTTAGCTTTCTAATGGCACCGGAATTAGGTCAATCCGACCTCTAGAGCTCAAGATATAACCTTTTCAAGCAAGTGGTGTCGGGAGGACAACTCAAAACGCCTTAAAACTCTTGATTCTTGCATTCTTGTGTCTTCGGCCTAGATATTACAATTACCACAAACTCTAACCTAAACACTCTCAATAAAGCCCTAAAATACAAGAGTTAACCTATACAAAATAGGCCGAATCAAATTCCCCCATACTTAGATCTTGCTCGTCCTCGAGTAAGCTCAAAACAAATATAACAAGGTAGCACATCTAAGATCTCAGGAAATATAAGGGAAGATAAAAATACTCAACTCACAACCCGAACCAAAAAATAGAGAAATCATGAGCATAAAACAATGAAGCTCAAACACACACCTCACAACAAGATATATCACTCAAGCTCTAAAAACATGAAAGAGAGCAACCTAGGATCTACCCAAATCTAACATGTAAGCCCCAAAGTCCCCAAGCAAGAATGATCCTAAAACACTCGAATTTTTCCGCTCAATTCTGCTTAGGCGCCCTTTCGGGTTTTCACCTAACCGCTCTTTTCATTTTTCAAAGGGTGTGCTCACAAATACTCACAACTCTCATGAACCTCATATTACCCCAGTCTAATGCTGGTCCGGGTTACCTGCTTATTACCTGAGCCGCCCTTTCGGGTTTTCGACTCATCCCAGGATTTTATATGGCTTTTTTCACTTTTTATGGCTTTTTCTATCTTTTTATTTTTCTTTCTTTCTTTATTATGCAAAAAGATATGGTGCAAGTGCTCCATGAAAAGAAGAAAATCAAAAATCTGAAGCAAATCTCTAACTAAGCTAACTAGGATAAGCGAATGCGAGTACTCCCTCCCCCATACTTAAATCCTTCATTGTCCTCAATGAAGCAAAGAGAAAGGATAGAAGCAAGGAAGATCTCACAAACGATGAAGAGAGGTGGAATGGAAGAACTCTTCAAAGGTGGTAGAAGAATGGACGAAAGGCTTTGGAATCACCATTCTGCAGGCTAACCGCGGGCGCGTGTGATCAGGCCGCGGTCGCGGAATCAACACAGCGAGGAAATTCTTGGCTGGCGTACCACCGCGGGCGCGATAGATGTGGCGCGGTCGCGGTACTCGTGCAGGGACGAGTTCTTGACTTCGTCTCGAACAACGTGATGTGCAAGCAACCTTCGTATCTTGACTCGTCTCTTGAAAGATGGACTAATACTTGAACTCGAGCCGTGGAGAAGAGAACTCTCGGGGAAACAAAGCTCCCCCATACTTAGGCTTTTACACATAGCCAAAGAATGGAAATTACAAAGGTGGGTGAAAAGAAAAGAAATAGAAGGTGGAAAGATAGAAGATGGAAAATAATGGATATAGATAGATGAAAGATATAGATATAGATGCCCGAAAGTTTTTTTCTTTTTTTTTTTTTTTTTGCCAGACCCCGGCCTCACCGCAGGCGCGGTATACGAGGCGTGGGCGCTGTATTATTTTTTTTTTCGGAACTCACTGCATGAAAACCGCGGGCGCGGTACGAGTACCGCGACTGCGGCGCTAGTACCTGTACGTCGGGATGGGTTCCGGTGCTCCACCGCGGGCGCGGTATGGCTGTCGCGAGCGCGGTTTCGCACCAGAATGTCCTTTCGTTACTAGCGTCCCTCATGAGGCCGAGAAGCACTCTCAGAAGTATCTGCTGGGAATGATGATCGAGAACCAGTGTATGATGATTGATCTAATCCAACAGGTTCCGGACACTCTCCACCAACACACAGAACTTCTGGAACGCAACAACGAGCTCCTTGCACAGAACAACCATCTTCAGGAGCAACATCTCAAGGCCCTTGGCAAGCGTCCCTGCAAATGATCTCTCCTCCCTTTCTAATCCTGAAAAAGTTGAACTTTTGTTGTTTTGTTTTCAAGACTTTGGGACGCAGTCCCCTTTTGAAACAATTTGTGTGTGTCTTTCTGTAATAATTGTACTCTCTCTTTGTGAATGCAGTTCATTACATTCGTGATTCATTTTGTCTAAGCGTTCCTTTCTTTAGTTATGACTTTGTGCTTGCATGCTGTTCAACTTGTTCTCCTTTTCGATGATGCCAAAAGGGGGAAGTATAGTTTTGCAGAGATGCGATAGTTTTTAAGTTGTCATAGAAAAGCATGTGTTTAGGGGGAATTTCGGCCAAGTCCAAAGGACGCTAGTAAAGAACAAGATAGGACGCACTTAAAAAGAATGTGTTGCATGCCAACCTAATTTGAAAAGAAAATCTAAGTGTAGTCTCTCATGCTAAAAGCTTTACTTCTGTGCGTATTATTTGAAAGAGTTTGTCATCATCAAAAAGGGGGAAATTGTTGAGACGATATTAAGGACGCCAGTCATTAATATCTAAACCAATAATGATCGTCCCTTGTTTTGATAATGACAAACTCAATGGTATCTAATAAGTTGTTCAAGTGTTGATCTCAGGAAAGTCCAGAGGACGCACATGAGCGAAAAAGGGCAACAAGTGAACGGCAGTCCCTAAGCTGTAGGGACGCACGTCATCAGAACTTCCAAAGCTGAACGTAATTGGTGAAATACTTGCGCAGATAGGATGGCGTCCTCATCAAGAAGGGACGCACGCCAAAATACGAACGAAGTTCAAATTCAAATCAAGGCCGCCCCAACATGATTACATCACGTTCGGCCGTAGTCCTCAGAAGGAAGCTTCCCTTGTCTGGGCACGTGTAGACACCTCCAAAGATGTCGCTTTCCCAACGATGGTCCCCTACCCACGCGGAGGCTTCCCAAGCGTCAACAGAGTTGACTTCCTCAAGATGCACATCGCACCATTGATGGAAGATCAAGGATCCTGCCAAGGCTCAGAGGACGCTAAAGGACAAGAACCACTTCCGCTATAAATACCCCTCAAGGGGTATGCATAGCGGTGTGGACTTTGAAGACTTTCTCTCAAGCTCTCCCGAAGCATTCAAGTTCAAGAACGAAGAAGAAGAGGATCAAGTGAGCTTGAAGCAAGAGAAAGAAAGTCCAACCACATCAAATCCAAAACAAACCACAAAATAGTTAGAGTTGTAGTTTGTCTCTCACAACGGACCGTGAGAGACGTGTGTGATAGCTTCCTTATAACTAAGAGAGTTCGGTTACTTTGTTAGATGGAAAGGAGTGTTACTAGAGCTAAGGACGGACGCTTAACTCAGATAAGTGTAACGACTCGCCTAAGTTGTAAGGACTCTCTCTTAATAAGATAAGGACGGCTATTGAAAATCCTCCAAGCGGAGGTAGAGGTTTACCCATAAGACTAGTTGGTCTTAGTGGGGTTCCTCTATAAATACTCGTGTCCGTGATCTTATCTTATTTCCTGTTAAGTCTATTTTCCGCTGCACCTAAGGACGCCCTTAACCCAGTTAAGGACGCCCAATCTAACAGACTTACGATCCAACAAATGAGACACACGAAACGTGGACGCTCAACACAGATGGGGCTTCCAACGCCAAAGGAATAGGGCTAGGGGTGGTCCTGGAATCAAGTAAGGGAGATAGGCTAGCTCAGGCCATAAGATGCGATTTCGACGCCACAAACAATGAGGCAAAGTATGAAGCTTTGATTTTCGGATTAGGGCTAGCACGAGACCTAGCAATCCAGTTCTGCAAGTAAGGTGCGACTCCCTCTTGGTGGTTAACCATATACTAGGCCTTTTCGAGGCAAAAAAAGAGAGGATGACTCTTTACCTGGAAAAGGCGAGAGCATTAGCGGGGGAATTCCAACAGGTTACCTTTGAATAGGTACCTAGAGAGAACAACACGTCGTCCGACGTCTTAGCAGGTTTAGGCTCGGTACTCAACCCAAGTGAATACTCTCAGATCCCTCTAGTGCACCTTCTTTACTCAGCGATCGAGCATCCCAAAGAAACATCCATGCTACACACGCTCCCAATAGCCAGTCTTGACACACACTCAGGAACAAAGCCTAGCAGCTGGATCAAACCGTATCTGGACTGGCTAGTACACGAGAAGGCGCCTGAGGATAAGACGGAGACAAGGGCTTTAAGAGCTAAAGCCACACGATTCGTCGTCCACCAAGGCGTACTCTACCACAAGTCTTTGTCTGGGGTCTTGCAAAGATGCGCGGAAGGAGAAGAGATAGAGAGTGTTATGAAAGAGATCCATGAAGGATATTGCGGGAACCATGCTGGTGGCAGGAGCTTGGCAAACAAGATACTTAGACATGGGTGGTACTAGCCAACGCTACGATGCGACGCCACCAAGTATGCCCAGGAATGCAAGGCTTGCCAGCGACACGCACCAACTTCTCACCAACCCTTTGAGAGCCTACATCCAACCCTTACTCCTTGGCCCTTCATGAGGTGGGGGATGGATATCGTGGAAAAATTACCTCCTTCTACAGGGCAAAAAGTGTTCTTCTTAGCTATGACCGACTACTTCTCCAAATGGATCGAGGCTGAAGCATATAGGGAGATTAAGGACAAACATGTGATCTCCTTCATCGAGCGCAATATCCTCTGCTGTTTTGGAATCCCAGCAACGATCGTTTGCGATAACGGTTCCCAGTTCATTAGCCAGAGAATGAGAGAATTCTGCCAGGGGTGAAACATCGATCTGGTTACACTAACACCTAGATACCCCCAGGCGAATGGACAAGCAGAGTCTTCAAACAAGGTGATCATAAGCAACCTGAAGAAAAGATTAACCAAATCCAAAGGCAAGTGGGCAGAAGAGCTACCCTACGTACTTTGGGCTGATCGCACCACTCTCAAGAAAGCAATAGGGCAAACCCCTTTTTCTCTGGTATACGGGTGCGAGACAGGCATCCCAGCTCAAATCCAGGTCCCAACCGCGCGATATGGTCTAGCTACGCTCGACCAGAACAAGGAGCAACTCGAGGCAGATCTAGACACGATCCAAAAGTTACGGGAATCGGCCCACCTCAGAGTAGCTCGATACCAGCAGCAAGTTTCCAAGAGCTATAACAAGAACGTAAGAGTCAAGATCTTTCGAGTTGGAGACTGGGTACTTCGCAAGGTGTTCTAGAACACAACTGAACAAAATGCGAGAAAATTGGCACCTGGATGGGAAGGACCTTACAGGAATACGAAGGTCGAAGGGCAAGGAGCTTACCAGTTGGAGTCCGAGGAAGGAGAACAGTGCCTAGGAGTTGGAATGCCACTCACCTCAAGAAGTCGTAGTTCTGGTATTGAGCACTAGTTAAGACACTATCTTATATTCTTGTGATTCTTTTGACTTATGAATGAAATTTACTACAAATTACTTCATTTATACACGCAAACAAATGTTCCCCAAAGGACATATCTTTAATTTGCAAACTTCGCACGATACAAACACCCACACCAGGGTGCATGCCTAGTAGCCCCGATCAAGCTACAATAAGGCAAATATTCCCACAAAACTCGTGGACGTAATGATTAGGCCCATAAGCGACCTAGGCATTTATCGCCAGAAATCCCACAAAACTCGTGGACGTAATGATTAGGCCCATAAGAGACCTAGGCAAGTATCGCCAGTATTGCAAAACTCGCATGAACACTTGGATCCACAAATAAGGCACATTTCGCCTGACAGATATGCTAGCATCCAACGGATTAATCCACACATACTACCTATTTGTACAATCCAGATATACTCTCAACATTTGACGTCACCAAGCTAACATTAGCACTCCACACAAACAAGCTTGTTTCTTATTAACTGCTAGAACGCATTAGGTACCTATACAATTTTTGTCAAAGTCAAATACGTATTTCTATATACAGTCTCTAGAACAAAAGCAGTTTCCCCCCGCATAATACAAGGGGTATTGAAATTACTATGTCGTCACGCTACGACGATTTTATTAATCACATGATTATCAAGGTTACATCTACCAAAATCGCTTCTAGACTCTTGCTCTAAGGATGTACATTTACAGTCACTCACACCTATTTTGGAACACAAGCGTGCTTTTTGAACTGCGCTCTCCAAAGTATGATTCAAAGAGCGCCCCACGCAAGACAAGAGGTGCTAAGTTTTGCCAGCAAAGCCTATATAGGGCGACATCCCTAAGAATGCGCTCCACTCTAGATATCGGGATAAAACATCCTCTAGAAACGACACCTATAATCTCGCTGAATAAATATAGGGACGACCACACTCCCCACTAAACATCTAAGCAAAAAAAAAAAAAGTAGGGGTCAACCCCCGATGTTATATAAGCTTGTCCGGCATCAAGCTTCGGACACCAGAAACAGGGTCTGAGCTACTCTTTAAGATTAGGTCTCGCGCGCAAGTAGCTGTTGTTGGACCCAAGGCTTGAGGCCCATAATCCTTACTGAACCCATACGCGTATCTAGATAGGCCCACGAGAAACGAGCAGCTCAAGGGAATCCGAAGCTGTTACACGGAACATTCCACCATATTAAAGAACATCATATCTTATCTAGCCAAATATTCTATCTGTTGTATCATATTTGTTGGGCCCTATTGCCAGAAGCCCACGGAGCTCACTAGCGCGGCCCACAGGAAGTACATAAAGCCCAACGACGAGGTTCTAGAAGGCAGTCCGAGTAACGAGCCACGAAATCGGCATATTTGCCCACCAAGATATAAGATAGACGTCAATTATATCCAATAAGGATTCCCTCTATCTTATGTAAATGGAGATATATCATATCTAGGGAAATTCTATCTAGTAGATGCGTATCTATCTAGTTAGTATTCTATCTTGTAGAGCACTCTATCTTTAAGGACCCTTATATATACATAAAGGGGGTCACGCATTGTACAATCTACGTACACACAAGATCACACACGTTAATATACACGACTTCACACATTCAATACAAATTTACGCGTTTTCTTCTTCAATTCTTTCGTTCTTAGTTCAAGCCCGATTTAGGCCAAGGGGTCTCCAATCTTGCTTGGTAGATTTCTGGCTCTAACAATTTGGCGCCCACCGTGGGGCACAGAATTTGGCAAATCACGAACGAAAGCAAACAACTTTCGGCACAATCGACATCGTATACTCGTTTTTACACGATCAAACGTCTCCACAACCAAACGTCTAGCATTTAGCATTAGTTGAAACACTATTGTTCTTTCCTTCCTTTGCAATTGTTTCAACATATTACATATATCTTTAGTATGACTACGCTTAAAGATTATTTGCAAACTTAGCATGGACAGTGTCGTGCAAAAACCAGCACGACACAAAGTTGCCCCCCTAGGATACCTACTTATTAGCCCTGATCAGGCTAACAACGGGTTATAACACCACTACACACACAAAAGCGCATGTTCCCGTAAATCTCGCGGAAGATATCCCACAAACCTCGTGGACGTAACATTTAGGTCCATAAGTTGACCTAGGCATTTATCGCCAGATTATCCCACAAAACTCGTGGACGTAATGATTAGGCCCATAAGAGACCTAGGCAAGTATCGCCAGTACTACAAAACTCGCATGAACATTTGGATCCACAAATAAGGCACGATTCGCCTGACATACATGCTAGCATCCAACGGATTAATCCACACATACTAACTGGTTGTACAACCCGGATATACTATCAACATTTGACATCACAATGCTAACGTTAGCACATCGTACAAACAAGCTTGTTTAGTGATATCACGACAAACGACCGCTGAGACGCATTAAATACCTTTAAGGACTCTGTCACAAACGCATGAACCGCTCGAGCAAATACACACGTAAGTCTCTAGAAACACTCTCTAGACACGGTATCTAGAATACATACCCATCCTAGAAACCGCCACGATCACATAAGTCGGGTACAAGGACTCCCAACCAGGCAACTTCCCTGGAACGGTTATAAACACATATTACTAGACAGTTCCCTCTAGTATGATTACAAAAAGTACCATACCAGGCAGTTCCCCCTGGTATGGTCGCAAGAACATCTAACCAGGCAGTTCCCCCTGACACGATTTACATACTAACAAAACTCTAGAGCGTACTCAAAATCGAGTGACCACTATTGCGGGACGCCGCATCACACTTACGTCCGGGGTACAGTCCTGGAACAAGCTTACAAAAACACCTTCGAAACATGCATCGACCCACACCCTACAGTCAAAGAACGAGTGTACCGTTCAACAAAAGGAAATCATTTCTAGATACCGACTCTAGAAATACACCTCCCTGCTTCAAAAGGGGGTCACGCATTGTACAATCTACGTACACACAAGATCACACACGTTAATATACACGACTTCACATATTCAATACAAATTTACGCGTTTTCTTCTTCAATTCTTTCGTTCTTATTGCTTTGTTCAAGCCCGATTTAGGCCAAGGGGTCTCCAATCTTGCTTGGTAGATTTCTGGCTCTAACTGCTGTCAAAGTTAGGTAAGTGTTGCCAAAATTGAGAATGCAGCATAAGTAGACGGCCATACAGAGGGCCTATAAAGGTTGACGCAGGATTAAAAAGTTTTTACACAAGGGGTACGATGTTTCCCCCATAAATTCAAAATTTTGGCACGAAAGTCATCCCGAAAACAAGTACTGGAGTCTTGAGGCAGTTGACACTGCTGTTGGACCCAGAAATAATCCATGCAGGAAGCAACCCAATACCAGAGAAGTCCCAATGCCTTGCAGCTACAAGATACTGTTCGACCCAAGTTTTAGGCGAAGAAGTATCAATACATAGTCAAAGAAGTATCAAGACCCGATTAGTACTTCTTTGCTACCTCTTCAGAGTAAGACAAGACTTGCGGCGAAAGGAAAGTCGGTTAAACAAGATAGATCCGAGGCAACAAGATAGAATCTTTCCAAGTTATCTTCTAATATAAGATATATTCGCTTCTAGGCAAGATAAAGAGCATCCAAGATGTAAGATAGATTTTCCGGAAGACTTGTTGGTTAAGATAGATTTATACCTTATTTAAGATAGAATTCCTACTTTATGTCTATAAATACCCATGTAAACCCACGAAATTGGGGAAGATAGATGGAGGAGAATAGCATATCACATCAGATCATACACCATAGCCCTCGCCAGAGGCATGCATTGTAAACCCTAGAGGGGGGTCATACCTTCATACATACATTGTAAACCCTAGAACGGGGTACCATGTTTTTACACATTCATTCGATTTCTACATCAATACAAACACGATTTTCGTCCTTCTCTTTGATTTATTTCGATCTAGGCCCGATTTAAGCCAAAGTTCTTCCTTGGGTAAATTTTGGTTCAAACAATTTGGCTCCCACCGTGGGGCCGAAGATCGATACAATCATCAAAGGACCAAAGTCTCCACCTTTCTTGATCGAAAGACATAATATCAGGACTGGAAAACACCCATCCTGATCCTCTCACTACGAGAACAACAGATTTCACGAAAATCAAAGCACCAGGTCGGGAGACGAAGAGATGGCAGAACTCCGAAAAAGTCCCAAAGAAGTTCCGAAGAAGTTTCGAGCGATCAGCGAAGCCAGGAGTGGGGCGATCATCAAAGCGACATCGATGATCATCAAACCAAAGCAGGGGATGATGCAATACTAGGGTTTGATTTGCAAAACATTAAAGCCACGTGCTTCGTTATCTCCTCGTCAAATTTCCAGAGTAGGGAGAATTCTTTCTCCCATTCAATTCATTATATTACGTTTCTATATTTTAATTATGAAAACCACATGCTAATAATTGAGTACAATTTGGTGGTTTGTCAAGGGAAGCAAGGCAAGCCAATCGTTCATTGTTGATCGCTAAAGAGCCTCTAGGCAGCAACAAGGCGGATCGGACCAGTACTTAGCAACCTGGACGCAAACGGTCAAGTCGATCCTTCCGGATCACGTCTTCCATCCTTCATACACTGGTTTCCTCATTCCCTTATCTCACAATTCATTCCGTGTTTTGCTTCTCTCTTCTAAAGAGTTCATATTTTGCCTTATTCCTTGTTTGATTACAATTTTTCTAATATGCCGCTAAAAGATAGACTTTCTTTCTTAATTGCGCATCTTATAAATATCGACCTTTTATACTTATACGTATTTGTTGTTCACTTTACATGACACGTCATTCTAACTTGGATCGCGGGTGACAACACCAACGAGGAAGATTACGAAAGGCGCAGTAGATCGGCCTAGACACGGCCATCAAAAAGAAGGTCGTTGAGCAAATAGACATCATAGTCGATCAAATCACCAGGGACTGCAGCCCGTGAAACCCGAAGCATCAGACGGCTTCAGAGAAGCTCCAAAGAATCTCCATTCCAAGTAAGCCCACGTACAACGGGACCACATATCCTCATGAACACGTGGCAATATACAAGCAGAAGATGATGGCAAGCGCAGTCCCCTACCATTCCAAAGAAGCTATGATGAACAGGGGGTTCGACACAACCCTAACAGGGCCATCCCTGACTTGATTCATTAATTTCCCACGCGGGAGCATTCAGTCCTTTGTGGATCTCTCGGATACTATTTCACTCTCAGTTCACCTCTAGTCGAAAGCAATCCAACGATCTCTACGAGGTACTTCTAAAGTCCCAAAGATCCACCAGAGAATTCACCAAACCATTTCAACCGGGAAAAAGTCTCAATCCAGTCTTGCGACATCACCACCACCTTCACTAGACTCCCTTAAGCTTAACATCTCTACGGACAAGCTCCTACGAAATATGACCAGGCTTGGGGAATACGTGAGGTGGCCAAGAAAAGATAAGGCTCCAAAGGCTAATAGAGATACCACCAAGTGGTGTGACTACCGCGAGTATCATGGGCACCGGAATCACGGTTGCATCATGCTAAGAAAAGAGTTGTCTCGTTTAATCATCGAGGGGCGGATCAAGGACTTGGCGCCGGACGCCCAAGTGCCCAAAGAAGTACTGAAGAATCTCCAGCCCGAGCGCTAGGAAAGGCGAGATGCTCCAACACTAGACAGAGCGGTCAACATGATATCCGGGGGATCAAACATATGTGGTTGACATACTCAGCAGCGAATCGCCATGACAAAGAAAGCGATTCTTGGCCGACCCCAACCATCGGGGCACGCCATCAGGAAATCATCAGGACAAGCCATCGTGTTCGTCGACACCGTTGCAAAAAAACCTCCTTCATAATCGGGCAAGGCACACATTGCTACCGTGTAATGCCCTTCGGCTTGCAAAACGCCAAGGTTGCTTTCCAACGATTAGTCAATCAGATGTTCTATAGTCACATTGGAAAGACAATGGAGGTGTATATCGACGATATGGTGAACACAAGCGCTTTCTTACACAAGGGGCACTTGGAAGAAGCATCCAGAATTCTTGAAGAATACAACATAAAGCTAAATCCCCAGAAGTGCATCTTCGTGGTACCGTCTGGTACTTTTCTGGGGCACGTGGTGGCCAAGCGAGGGATTGAGGCTAGCCCTGACCATGTTTAGGAAACTGCTTCCCTGAAATCCCCTCGAAGCGTAAAGGATGTGCAAAAGCTGATCGACAAGACAGCCGCACTTAGCCGGTTCATCTTCCAAAATCCTCAGATAAGTATCGACTATTTTACGAGGTACTAAAGAAGAACTAGAGCTTCCAATAGATAGAAATGCACAAGGGCTCATTCCAGGACCTGAAGGGATACTTTGCCAATTAGTTGCTACTGGCTAAACCAACGCCACAGGAGGTACCGCACCATTACTTAGTCGTGTCGCACAGCGCCCTAAGGTAAGTCCTCATCAAAAAGGAAGAGGGCCAATAGGTTCCATTCTACTTCGTGAGTAGGATGATGTTTTCCAACAAGACACATTACTCTCCAACAGGAAAGCTGGTCTTAACGGTCGTAATTCTCCTGAATAAACTCTGATCATTCTTCGAGTCGCATACCGTACTTGTCCTGACAAAGTACCCGCTCAGGCAAATCATGCAAAAGCTAGGATTCTTGGGAAGAATGGCGGAGTCGGCCATCCACATAAGCGCGTACGACATCAGGTACGAACCACAGAGAGAAATCAAGTTACAGGTGCTCGCTGACTTCGTTGCCGACTTTACCCCAACCCTCGAGGAGAGCATGAATGGTTACTGAACACCAAAGGAGACTCGAACGCAAGGAGGCAGGTCTCGGAGTCGTGCTAAAATCGGCAAGGGGGGGCAAGAGCAGCTCAAGCAGTCAGAAGTAATTTTGACACCACTAACAACGAGTCGGAATACGAAACTCTTATCTTCGGACTAGAGCTAGCCAAGGCTCTATCCATCAAGAGACTTAAGGTACGAGTCAACTCTTTGTTGGTCCTTAATTGAATATTAGGCATCTTTAAAGCTAGAAACGATAAGATGATCGGCTACCTCGGAATAGTTAAAACACTATCCGAAAGCTTTGACCCGATTGCATTTGAACAAATCCCTCGAGAGCAAAACGCCTCAGCCGACGCCCTAGCCGGGCTAGGTTCAACCCTAGATCCTCAAGAGTTCAACAACATACCACTAGTCTACTTACTATAGTCGGCCATAGTTGAAACGTCTGCTGCACAAGCTAAAGAATCTCCATCTAAGTCACTGGTCCCAAAAATGCACCAAAGATCCACCAATCTAATGGTCAGATCCGACAGTCAAAGCCAAAGCCCTAAGATCGAATGCAACACGCTTCACCATCCTATATGGGATCTTCTTCCACAAAATCTACCTCATGCTTCCTACAGAGGTGCGTAGAAAAAGAAGAGACCGAGAAAATCATGTGCGAAATGCACGAGGAAGAGTGTAGAAACCACACTGGGGGTCGAAGCTTAGCCAACAAGATCCTCAAGCAGGGGTGGTACTAGTTGATTATTCACCAGGACTTAACCAGATACGCCTAGGCGGACGAAGCATGTCAACGCCACACACCTATCCCACACCAGCCGCAAGAGATTCTCCATCCCTCGATCACTCCATGGTCATTCATGAGATGGGGGATGGACATTGACCGAAAATCGCTTCCATCCACATGACGAAAGATTAGGAGTACCAAAAAAGATTACATGCGACGGTGGATCACAATTCAGAAGCAAGAAGACGCGCAACTTCCGTAAAGAGTGGAACATCGAACTAATCACACCACCTAAAGGGAGCAACGGTTCAAACACCACTCTCCCTAGTGCACGGATGTGAGGCCGTCATTCCAGAAGAGATTAGAGTGCCCCCCGTCAGGTACTAACTCACCACTACGGAAAACAACGAACATCAACTCGAGTCAGGTTCGGATACCGTCCAATAACTCAGGAAGCGGCCCACGATCGGTTCACAAAGTACCAATTCACCACGAGCTGAGATTAATTGAACCAAGAAACAACAAGAGATTGGCTTAACTATCCACGGTCAGGGGTTCACTCCTCTAGTTCAGAAAAATCAGGTTCGAGCAGCTTTCTACAGAGAAGATCGCACAAGTTGGCATATCCCTAGACAATCTCTGGGCAATCTCCAATTAGTCGCTGGAAAATCTCCAAAGAAGTTTAGAAGATGACTCCAAGGCCAAACATTTTCATCCACGAAAAGATGTCAGGGGTGTAGCGACCTCGACACTAGAGCAAGCTACAACACCCCTCCAACATCCTTGCTTGGGCAACCAGCTAGGCTAGTCGCTCATCGTCAGCCTCTAGACAATGTCTAGGCAGTTGCTAGAAAATCTCCAAAGAAGTTGTGAAGACAACTTCGAGGCCAGACCTTGATAGTTGCAAGAAGACAACAGGGGTCGTCTGATCTAATCACGACACTCCTTAAAGCCCCTTTCCTTGAGAACAATCTAAGCCGATCACTCGCTGATGGATCGTTGATAGCCGCCAGGCCGCAGTTAGAGAATAACCATCTAGTTAGTCGATATCCAAGGAACCTCAGGTGAGAAGACAACGATGACAACAACCATTGTCACTAACATGATCCAATCACTGGAAAAATGCAGGTTCATTCGTATCACCCCCTAAAACTATTGTTTTACATTTTGCTTTCCCTTTGCGGTTTCTTACAAAGACATTACTAACTTAAGCCTTGGAGGATCATTGGGGAAAACCCGTGATCACCTATTTTTGACTTCTTGATCATGCATTATCCAACCATGCAAAACGTCAATGGTCAGCCACGGCCTGAATACAGTCCCAAGGCGCTATACGCCAACATTGGCTACAAGACTAAGGTACTTACTTTTACTATCTATACTTTATTACTCGTTCTCATTCTTCCTACATTCTATAATGTCTTCCCGCTCATTCACGAGCCAACGCTAACAACAGTCGATCACGACTCACACGCGTTAAGACACACCTCACCTGAAGAAGTATCACTTCTGAGTCGGTTTGTTCTCATTAAAATTCTACTCAATACGTAGCTTTGTTTTGAGACTTCTTTGAAACTTCTTTGATTCTTATTTTAATAAGCGACTCTGGGGCGCTAGCTCCCATTGTCGATACATTGTCTTTAATTCATAGTTTAGAAGCTTTCCAATTCTATTTGTGATGTTTTGCGAGAAAACAACTCTCCCACAACTCAACTACCGCTTCAAACGCACCATACGCGCTATTTTACGTCTCATCGACTAAATAAATACGCGAAAAACAACACAAAAAAAAACCACTGTATACATACATGGTTATACCGTCTAGAAATGGCGATGTGGTGAAGTAACCCATAAGTTGGTTACCCCCCATCTAAAGCCAATCAATGTAGTCACATTGGATTAGTACGGGAAGGGGAACGCTATAGCACCGATACCCAAGGCCACATTCGCGGGACGCCGTGAAAATAATACATCCTAAGGACTAAACTTATGGATCCAAAGGATGCCTAATCATAAGCAATTATGCACGGACCTTTGCAGTAAACAAAGCGCAATGACCTGAAAACCTTTCAGTGCCAAATTAATGCGCCTTGGGAGAAGGTCACATAACACCTTCCCCGGATGCTGATCTACTAACGCATCCATACACACACAGATGCGTCCTTGGACGATATCCAAGACCATCGTCTCCCTATAAATTTGCCAACTAACGCAAATAAAAAGGTACTAGCACAACAACATATATATAAGTGTCATACCGTGGCATCGAAACTCAATACGAGTAAAACAAGACGTCCCCTACCAACGGACGATGTATCTTTGGATATTCTCCAAACATCTAGTTATACTAACATTATTGCAAAGTTATTTTATTTAAGTGCAGGTTAAAATCAAAAGATCGTAAGTTCACGCTATACAAGAGCAACAAAGGAGAGTAATCAAGTCTCCAAGGAACGAACATACACCTAATCAAGGGTTCGCATTCGTTCCCACAACGAACATACACCCAATCAGGGGTTCGCATTCGTTCACTCAATGGAGTTACGTCAAATAAGCGACAAGGAAAACACTAGAGACACTCTTCAGTGGCTGGGGTCGGAGAAGCCACCTCGTCTGAAGGCTCCTCGTCATCGACTTCCTTAGTTGTGCCGACATCATCGTTGGTTAAACGTACGTGAAGATTCACCAAAAATGGCTCAGATGAACTCGCTAATCACGCGTCAGTACTTTTCTGGTCATTCTTTGGTTAAATGACAATTTTATCTAGCCATGCCTAGTTAATAATCGATCAACATATGAAGATTGCACATAACATCTGCGTTCAAAAAATCATTCTATGGGGTTAACTCAACCTCATAAATCAGACCCGTCATGACGAAGGAGGTTGGGGTCCATTACTGTTGAATTATTAGGTACGTCAATCACCTTATCCTCATCATCTAGAAGTTCCATGTCCACCTCAAAAGAAGATCCAATGCTGGGGTACTAAGTGGGTAATGCTTGACAAAGGTATCTTACTACGTTATTAAGTCCCAACGGTCGTTCTCTACATCAGAAAAGTCTTGAAGAATCTCCAGGTGAAGCTCCATCAAATACTAACGCAACCATGCTAACTACCATGTTGAACAAACACTACTTCACCTTCATAGCTTCTCACAGCTTCACTTCCCGAGCACTGTATAACTCATCGAGTATTCTCTATCTTATGCGAAGAATCTCCGATGCAGACATTAAAAACAGTCAAGTGTACTACCTTAAGAGTACCTTCGGGACATAGCTTCCAAATACACAGGCTCTCTATCCGAGACGTGTACCTTCAGTTTCTCAAGTATCGCCTTTGCACGACAACAAGTGTAAGCTCTTGGTTTGTGACTTCAATCGAGTCTATGCTATGGGCTAGCGAGTTCGATCAGGCTAACACCCGATGCTCACGGTTATCGTCAAGTTAGCATGCCCAAGGCTACACAACTTCGGTCACACCTACGCTGGCGGCAAGAAGCTTCGGTCAGGTCCATGCCTATAGCTGACAACTTCGATAGAGTCCGCACCTCTTGTAAACACCTCTGTCATGAAGACGTCTGCTGTCTAGAAACTCAATCGCTTATATAAGCGAACAACTCTTGAAAATAACGAAGATTCATGTCAAAGGCGTGAAATCCATCTTGCCCATCTCGTTGCCTCAACGACCAAGATGAATTTGGGGTATTGTTGGACCCAGAAATAATCCAAGCAGGAAGCAACCCAATACCAGAGAAGTCCCAATGCCTTGCAGCTACAAGATACTGTTCGACCCAAGTTTTAGGCGAAGAAGTATCAATACATAGTCAAAGAAGTATCAAGACCCGATTAGTACTTCTTTGCTACCTCTTCAGAGTAAGACAAGACTTGCGGCAAAAGGAAAGTCGGTTAAACAAGATAGATCCGAGGCAACAAGATAGAATCTTTCCAAGTTATCTTCTAATATAAGTGTTGGATCGTTAGTACTGAGGGACGGCCTTACCTTAGATAAAGGCGTCCTGTGGTTAGGCGTTCCTACGAGGTGTAGGAGCGTCCTTGAGTAATGCAGCGGAAATAGTACTAAACAGATAATAGATGAAGGCAGAGAATTATAGAGGAACCACTCAAGACCAAGTAGTCCTTGAGTGTAAACCTCTACCTCCTTGGAGGATTTGTGAATAGTTCTTTCCTTTATATTAACCGTTCTTACAGTTGTACTGGCAAGTTCTTACAGTTCTCTGACACTTAGCTTTTCCCTAAGTTCACGTGTAAGGAACTCCTTTAAGCCTACAACTTAAGGTAGTTCAATCTGCTAAAGGACTCTATTCCTACGTTCTGCAGTACTTCGCAGAACTCTCTCTTTCTCTTTTGGTTACAAACTTGTTTTGTGATTTGTTTACAAGTCTCACTCGATCTAACTCAGGTCTAAGCACTGTTCTTGAGTTCTTGAGTTAGTTCTTCGTGTTCTTGAGTGAGTCGCTTTCCCGTGATTCTCTCTGAATATTCCTGAAAGCGTTGGTGTCACAATAAATGCCTTGGGGCTATTTATAGGACTTAGGGAAGGGCGTCTTTTCTCTGGGACGATCATGCCCTTCGTGGACGTGGCTACAGGATCTTCCTCCACGTAGTAGGGTTGTGATGAGGAAGCTTCCTGTATCCAGCTGTGTATGATGAACTCCGCTACAGGATCGGCCGCCACGTGTTGATGGACTCTGCAACAGGATCGTCCGCCACGTAGTGTTGGACTCCGCTACAGGATCGGTCTCCACGTGTCCTTGGATGATCAAACATTGTCGTGTGATGTCATCCTGTCGGCTAGTGAGTAAGGACTCCTTTCTTGCGTTCCTACTTGCTTGGGACTCCGTCCTTGCTCAAGTAGTCACTTCGCTGGTCCTTACTTCCTGGTAGCTAGCGTCCCTAAGCTTGTGGGACGCCCATGCACACTTGTTGTCCTTTTGGTCACTGGCGTTCCTGAACACTTGGACAACTTTATTAGAATCAAAGTGAGTTTGTCATATCAAAACTAAGGGACGGTTGTGTGGAACATTAACAAGTACGCAAGCGTTCTTGATAGCGTCCCAACAATTTCCCCCTTTTTGATGATGACAAACTCTTCAGCAAAATAGTTTTGACATTGAAACTTAGCATGCATGAAAACTTAAAAGCGTCCTCTAACACTTAGAGAAATTTCAGTAAGCACAAGTTTTCATTCTTTGATTCTCTAACATTTGGATTTCAGGGAGAGAAAAGCGTCCTAGAATTTTCTAGGCGTCCTCTATTATTTTAGCATGGTGTTCCTTAGACCTTTCACTTACTAGTTCCCCCTTAACACTTGCTTATTTTAGATAACTATTTCATAGCGCATCTCTGCAAAACTACACTTCCCCCTTTTGGCATCATCGAAAAGGATAACAAGTGATAAGGACGTTAGCATAAACACATAACTAAAAGCAGGGGAACGCTTAAACAAACACATGCAAGCAAACGGTGGAATTTCCATTCAAACAAAATTAGAGTTATTACAGACCACGGTCATAATGTTTGAAGTTCAAAAGAAGCAAAGGCAAAATATTGAGGGATTAAGAGGTGGGGAACGGCAATCACTGGGAACGGCTCTAGTCTTGAAAGAACTTTAGAAGTTGAGCTTGAAGTTCAGCCGACTTAGTGAGAGCCGCGGACAAATCTTTGATAGCTGAGAAGACGTGGCATTGATTGTCCATAATGGCACCCAAGAGTTCTGCAGGAGGATGCTCAGAGACATTTGCAGGAGCAGAACGGGGCCTTGGTCCTGAACTGGTTGAAGAAGCGTCCATTGGAGGATCTTGAGTAGGAGAAGGAGCCATAAGCAGCTGATCAAGAACGTTAAGGTCTACGACTGGCTCTTCTTCTTGAGAGTACTCCTGACCCATGGAAGCAAGGCATTCTGCTTCAGCATCAGCAGCCATGCGTTCTGCCGCTTCTTTCAGTCTGGCTTCCTCAGCCTCAGCCTCTAACTGTTTTATCACGGACGGCAGCTCTTCATTATGCCTTATCTCAACAAGTCCGTTCTTGGCATTCCATTTCAGACCGAGTTCTTCTTGAGGAGCGCTGTCATCATAGGCGTTCTGAGATTGCAGAATCAGCTTTACCAGCCCCGGGTACGGCAGAGCATGTCGCTTCCTCCCACACTTAGCCATATGTTGCATTGCTATCCTTGCTAAGTTGATGGGGCGACATTCAAGAAAAGCGTCAATTAAGATAATGTCTTGTGTTTGCACGATTGAACGCTTCTCCTGCCTTGGAAGGACGGCGCGACAGATGAAGTAGTGAGTTATGGCGCCAACCTTGCTCAGAACGTGAGCAACTCTGTACAGTCCCAATGGCCTCTTGCCCTAAAAAACATGTTCGACCAGAGGCAGTTCTTCATCAGTTGTCTCGAAACCGCCTTCAGGAAGAGAGCTTAAAGCATCGGACGGGGGCTTCTTAGCAGCGAGTCCCATGAAAGCTCGAATCTGGCGTTCACTCACTGTGGCTTTCTCACCATCTATTTTGAAATGGAGAGAGCCATCTTTAGCTTTGTACTTCAGATCCCTGTAGAACGCTTTCACCTGCTCCTTGTCAACAACTGCAGGCGCTGGCCCAACGTTCAGCCATCCTTGAAAGCGCAGAAGCTCAAGGAACTCCTGGACTTTGTCATCTTGATGGATGGAGGCGAGCCACTCTTCAGAATAAACTAGAGGGCTAAGAACTTTCACGGGCGCGCCATCATGCTTTCTTTTGCGCTTGCTCTTGGGGGACGCAGAGTCTTCGCCATCCGAAGAACTGTCCTCATCAGCAGAGTCCTCAGGGTCATTCTCATCAGCGTCTTGGCCAGCAACGTTCTCTGTGCCTTGTTCTGTCTCAGCATTACCACCAGATGTGGTTTGATTAGCAGCAGATGAACCCTGACCGTGGGACGTGCCCTCGGCGTCCTGAGCTTCTGATTGGATTTCTGTTTGTGGCTCAGCGTCCGCTGGGACTTGGTGGGATTCTTTTGGGATTGAGGGAGAGGGGTTTTCTTGTGGAGCTTGGGTGGGGTTTAGGATTGGGAGAGACTGTTCATAAGGAGGGATCTCCTGAGCATCACGCTCGAGCTCATCAGAGAGAGTCGGCTCGGCGTTCTTTTGAGGTACCTGGTGCTCGCCAGCGTCCTCAGCTCCTTCAGCTTCGTCGTCGGAGTCCCCAACAACATCTATGAACGGGGAGGCTTGGGCCGCAGACGTTCCTCTTTGGCTCTCAGATGAGCTAGAGGAGGAAGAGGAGATATGCTCGGGCTCTGGAGCGGCCTGGGCCAAGAGCACCTTAGGTGATTCGCCAGCTTTGCGGCGTTTGAAGGTATGCTCAAGGGCAGGACGCTTCTCAACTTCCTCAGGTCCACTCTGAGATGAGGGACGGAGAGATCTGGGGGTCTCGGGGTCCTTAGGCGGTGAGATGTGGGCTGGAGCAGTTGGGAAGTTGGCAAGATTTAGGGGAGAAAGGGGTTTTGGAGGAAAGAGAATGAGGGCGTTTTTCTTGGAGGGTTTGGGGGACGGAGGAGGGGTGGGGAGTTGAGCGATGGAAATTTATTGAGGGGGAGGAGTGGATTCTTTGGACAGGTTGGACGGCCTTTTTGTGGTACTAGGCCTTTTTGTGGGAGCTTTAGAGGATGGGACGCTCGAGGTCTTGGCCTTTTTGAGGGGCCTTGGGTCATGGACTTTCTTGGAGCGTCCCTCCTTTAAGTGAGGTGGAAACTTGTCCACAATTTCTGTTGGGTTGGAGGAGGAGAAGGGTTTAGAAGATTTTGAGAGGGGAGATGAAGGGGTTGGACGCTTGGATGGGAGGATTGATTTTGTGGTGATGGAAGGGACTTGAGGACGAGGTGGAGAAGGACTGGGCACCCGGTTTTTTATCATTTTGTATGCCAAAGAGTCCTTAGGGTACATGGGGAATTCAGGTAGGACGGCATTGTGTAGGTCGGGGATTAGGTCAAGCAAAGGAGCAAGGTTCTCACCTCCGAACTGTGAAAAGAATAGAACGTCGTCCATCCGTCCTGGCAAGTCTTTGTAGTTGGTGTTGTGATGGCCTTGGATGACGAACCGTTCGATGAACCGCTCATAGTTCTTTGTTTTGACTTCATCGTTTTTTACGTCCGGTTTGTCCATGCGTTCCCTTATCAAGTTGTAAAGGGTTCGCGGCTTCCAGTTGATGAAGTCCACCAATGACTCATTGAGAACGATAGGCTTTGGTTTCTCGATGAAGTGGGACTTCACCAGCTTTCTACGTTTCCCGCCGGTAGAAGATCCGGCCACGTTCTTTAGTTGTTGAGACATTGTCAGATGAGATTTTAGTGAGAGAAAGCTACCGGAGTTCTAGAGAGAAGTCAGAGCAAATTTGAGAGCGAGAAAGTGGTTGAGCGTAATAAATTCTGAGAGCGACTGTTCTGGCCTTATATAGAGGAAGCGGTGGCACAAACTGTAATTACCACTGTTTTACTATGCGACACCTGGCAAAACTTCCCCCTTAAGATTTGAGCAAAAGCAACGGTCACTGTTCACACTTTCAAAAGTTCAAAATTCTGACTCTTCAACTGCTCCTTAACAACTGAACTGGCGTTCTTACCAACTAGCACTGAGCGTCCTCTCATACTTAGCAAAATTTTACCTCTTCAAGCAAACTTGTTCAATCGAATCAACAGCCAACTTACCGTTCTTGTGATCACCTTTCGAACCAGTTGAGAACAACGCAAGTACGTCCCGCAAAAGAAAATATGAAGCTCATAGGACGCTTTTGCGGAGTTCTCGGCTAGGGTAAGCTTAGAGTTCCCATCATTTCGGCTTATAATGAGGGTTGGGTGATCAGGGATACTCTTTTCAAGACAAAATAGAGAAAATTTGAATGGCGTTCCAAAGTAGCAAACACATGAAGTTTTAGACTAGCGTCCTTGCAACTATGAATTCAATGCAAAACAGTCCTTAAACACATAGGATCTACAAAACATAGCCAATCATTGAGAGAATAGTAGAACGGGACTTGCTACTTAAAAGTTATCATCCCCAAGAGCAGCCTTAGATGCTCAAAGGGACGTCTATCAAGCGCCTTAGTGAAAATATCAGCTATTTGGTCTTCAGTCCTTACATGCTCCATACTAATGAGTCCTAGTTCAACATTATCACGCAAGAAATGATGTCTTATATGAATATGCTTTGTGCGTGAATGAAAAACAGGATTCTTAGAAATTTCAATAGCACTTGTGTTATCACAGCGAATGGGGATAGTTTCAAGATTGATACCGTAGTCCTCTAGTTGATATTTGATCCAGATGACTTGTGAACAGCACGAGGCAGCAGCAACGTACTCGGCTTCCGCAGTTGAAAGCGCCACAGAGTTCTGTTTCTTAGATCCCCAAGAGACTAAGCATGAACCAAGGAACTGTGCCATTCCTGAAGTGCTTTTCCTATCAATTACATGACCCGCATAATCAGCGTCCGAGTAGCCAACTAGCTTGAAGGACGTCTTCCTGGGGTACCAAAGGCAAAGATCGTCGCGTCCTTTGAGATAGCGAAAGATCCGCTTGACTTCTTGCATGTGGGACTCCTTTGGATTCGCCTGGAAGCGTGCACACAAGCAAACGGCAAACATAATGTCGGGACGGCTTGCGGTCAAGTAGAGCAAAGAACCAATCATCCCTCTGTAAAGCTTTTGATCAACGTCCTTTCCCTGTTCGTCTGCGTAAAGACGCGAGTTTGGAGAACAAGGGGTTGCAACAGGTTTGGACGTGTTCATCCCGTACTTCTCAAGCATTTCACGGACATATTTTTGTTGGTGAATGCGCGTCCCTTCCTTGAGTTGGTTAATTTGAAGTCCCAAGAAGAAATTGAGTTCTCCAATGAGGGACATCTCAAACTCACTACTCATTAAGGACTTGAACTCATTAAGGACATCTCAACGTCTTCATTGGTCCACAAAGATCCTTATGGAGGAGTTCCAGAGGCTTCTTTGTGTTGACTTCGTTCTTTGACTTGAAAGACGTTCTTGTTTGCTTCCCTTTGATACAGGCTCCACACTGTTCAACAGTCTCAGGATCAATTCAGGGAAGTCCCTTCACAAGATTTCTTTGGTGAAGTTTGAGGATTGTGCTTGGTCCAGCATGGCCAAGTCGGCGATGCCAGAGATCAGCGTCCTCCTTTGAAGCAGATAGACACAATTCTGATTTAGGCTTGAACTCTTGATTGAAGATATAGACATTGTTCTTGCGAACTCCTTTGAGAACAACTTTGTTGGACTTCTTGTTGATGACGAGGCACTCCTTTGAGTCAAATGTGACTAGGTTTTCACCTTGATCACACATTTGAGAGGCGCTAAGAAGATTGAAGCCAAGTCCTTCAACAAGACTGACATTTGTTGCCTTAATGGACGGGTTAAGAAGAGCAGTTCCCGTTCCTTTGATCTTTCCTTTACCCTTATTGCCAAACGAGACAGTTCCTCCCGTGGCACTACTTTGGATAGAAGTGAGATGGATCTGGCTTCCTGTCATATGATTTGAGGCGCCACTATCAATGATCCATGGGCGTCCCCTCACTTCCACCTGCCAAAATAAGGTTAGTTCTTGGCGACCCAGGCAAGGTGTTCCTTACCTGGCTCATTACAATAATAGAACGCTGGTTCTGGCATATAGTCATTTATGTTAACATGATTAGAAATGGCATGTTTGTGGAAAGAACTTCTAGAACGTCTAGGACGCCTAGAACTAGCTTTTGGAACGGACTTAGCATTTTCATTGTTAGTCCTAGCAACTTTCCCACTCTCAATGTCTTCCTTAAGTTTTACTTAGTCATATTTGAAATGGTCACCTTGTCCACAGTACCAGCACGTCCTATAGTAAGTACCAAGATAGTACTTCTTATTGGGACGTTGACCTATTTCTCCACTTTCTAGAACTCTAATTCTTTCAAGAAGATTTTTAGTTTTCTCTTTTTCAAGTTCTAGTTCAGAAGTTTTGCTTGCCTCAAAATCACTGGGAAGAGAGTTCTTAGAGTCATCTTCATAACCTAGACCTCTCTTAGCTGGGACAAAAACTATAGGTCTCACTTCTTCAACTATGGGACTCTTACCCAACACTTTCACTTCTTCTCTAAGCTTGGCGTTCTCTACTTTAAGACACACAAGTTCAGTTTTTAGGGACTTAGTTTGTTCACATGAGGACTCTAGTTGGATAGTCATTGAATTACAGTTCTCACATTCAACTACAGTATTCTCATTTTCAAACTCAAGTTCATCCATTCTATGTTGCATGAAAACACTTTCTTCCATGATTTTTCCAATAAGTTTAATTAGCTTAGATTTGGAACAATTTTCTAAAGAACTCATCATAGATTCACGAGTTACCTCATTTTCAGATTTCGGAACGTTCTCCTCAACAACTGTGACGTCCTCCATAGCCATGTACGCCACATGTTCATCAGGCTCCTCATCATCATCATTCGAAGAGGAACTCCCATTATCCCATGCAGAGGCGAACGCCCCAATGAGGGCTTTTGTCTTAATATCCTTTGCAGACATTCCTGTTGTACACCTTTTAGCAAAGTGTCCCTTCTTGTTACACTTGTAACATGTGAGTTCCTTCATTTCTGCATCAGTGTACTTACGACTCTCTTTCTTTGGCATCTTGTGCCTGTTGAAATATTTGTTATTTTTTCCAAAGGTACGGAGAGCTTTGTGGATGAAAGCAACTTCTTCTTCTTCATCAAGCTGTTCTTTAGACTTGCTTTCCTTTTCTCTCAACGCTTGAACGCGCATTCTTTCGCGATTTTCATTCTTGTTAGCTTCCACCATTAAGGAGATTTCTCTTTGACGACGAAGATACTCAGCGTACTCTGGTGTTGTGGACGCCAAAGCGAGATCAGTTTGAGGATTCTGTCCAAGTTTAGCCATGTCAGAGATCCTTCTTTCTTCGTACTGCCTGAGCTTCCCATAGATTTCTTCCATATCTAGAGTTTTGTTGGCTGTGTTCTCTTTGAACGTTGTTCTGTCAAAGTTCCAGACTCCGGTCAAACCATCAATGACCACTTGAACTCTATTACTCATGGAGATTTCTGTTTCTAGGATGCCCAAGTTCCTCATCTTGGTGACAAGGGCCTCAAAACGGTATGAATAGTCATTCACCGTTTCATTTGGCAACATACTGAAGGCATAGAACTCCTTCTTGATCTTTAGTTGAACGTCCTCCTTCATTTCAGCTGTTCCTACATGAAACTTCTCCAGAGCTTCCCACTGTTGTTTAGCTGTTGGCAAGTTGCTAACTCGAGTGGCGTCCCTTTCACATAGAGACGCTTGAAGGAAACAGATAGCTTTTGCGTTGGTTTCCATCAACTTGAACTCGTCAGGACCCCACTCGTCCTCCTTGTCAGCTTTGTCAGCGGGTACTTTGAGATCTCCCTTCATAATAACCTTCCAGCATTGATAATTTTGACTTCTGCAGAAATTTTCTAACCTCGTTTTCCAGCGGTTAAAGTTGCCGTCCGTCAGGCGCGGAGGCTTCACGAACGAGATTCCAATAGGTTCCATGTCCATCTTTACCTGCAACTCAGTAAGAATCTAGAGCGCCCGCTCTGATACCAATTGTTGGATCGTTAGTACTGAGGGACGGCCTTACCTTAGATAAAGGCGTCCTGTGGTTAGGCGTTCCTACGAGGTGTAGGAGCGTCCTTGAGTAATGCAGCGGAAATAGTACTAAACAGATAATAGATGAACGCAGAGAATTATAGAGGAACCACTCAAGACCAAGTAGTCCTTGAGTGTAAACCTCTACCTCCTTGGAGGATTTGTGAATAGTTCTTTCCTTTATATTAACCGTTCTTACAGTTGTACTGGCGAGTTCTTACAGTTCTCTGACACTTAGCTTTTCCCTAAGTTCACTTGTAAGAAACTCTTTTAAGCCTACAACTTAAGGTGGTTCAATCTGCTAAAGGACTCTATTCCTACGTTCTGCAGTACTTCGCAGAACTCTCTCTTTCTCTTTTGGTTACAAACTTGTTTTGTGATTTGTTTACAAGTCTCACTCGATCTAACTCAGGTCTAAGCACTGTTCTTGAGTTCTTGAGTTAGTTCTTCGTGTTCTTGAGTGAGTCGCTTTCCCGTGATTCTCTCTGAATATTCCTGAAAGCGTTGGCGTCACAATAAATGCCTTGGGGCTATTTATAGGACTTGGGGAAGGGCGTCTTTTCTCTGGGACGATCATGCCCTTCGTGGACGTGGCTAAAGGATCTTCCTCCACGTAGTAGGGCGGTGATGAGGAAGCTTCCTGTATCCAGCTGTGTATGATGAACTCCGCTACAGGATCGGCCGCCACGTGTTGATGGACTCTGCAACAGGATCGTCCGCCACGTAGTGTTGGACTCCGCTACAGGATCGGTCTCCACGTGTCCTTGGATGATCAAACATTGTCGTGTGATGTCATCCTGTCGGCTAGTGAGTAAGGACTCCTTTCTTGCGTTCCTACTTGCTTGGGACTCCGTCCTTGCTCAAGTAGTCACTTCGCTGGTCCTTACTTCCTGGTAGCTAGCGTCCCTAAGCTTGTGGGACGCCCATGCACACTTGTTGTCCTTTTGGTCACTGGCGTTCCTGAACACTTGGACAACTTTATTAGAATCAAAGTGAGTTTGTCATATCAAAACTAAGGGACGGTTGTGTGGAACACTAACAAGTACGCAAGCGTTCTTGATAGCGTCCCAACAATAAGATATATTCGCTTCCAGGCAAGAGAAAGAGCATCCAAGATATAAGATAGATTTTCCGGAAGACTTGTTGGTTAAGATAGATTTATACCTTGTTTAAGATAGAATTCCTACTTTATGTCTATAAATACCCATGTAAACCCACGAAATTGGGGAAGAGAGATAGAGGATTATAGGATATCAACTCAAATCACACACAATAGCCCTCGCTAGAGGCATATGATGTAAACCCTTGAAGGGGGATCATACCTTCATACATTCATTATAAACCCTAGAACGGGGTACCATGTCTTTACACATTCATACGCTTTTTTCAGCAACACAAACACAACATTCGTCCTTCTCTTTGATTTATTTCGATCTAGGCCCGATTTAAGCAGAAGTTCTTCCTTGTGTAAATTTTGGTTCAAACAACTGCCGGAGTTAACTCTTTAACATAGAAGTAGACAAAAACAAAAGCAACTTCACTAGGTTGACAGAGATCACTTAGCTAGAGAAGGAGTTTGCGACGAAAGGTGTTCATCCTTGTCTTCCTGATAGATAACACCACTAGTACCCACGGCTAGCATAGTATCCACTGGGGCTGGAGAATTGGCATCATCATCCAGATCTTCATTAGGCAAGAATTCTTCTCCAGGTACCTTGGAGCCCGGTGGAAATAGCGCGTCGAAAGTAGCCTTCAGCTCTTCTAAGTTCCAACGATAGTTCTCGCCCCTAGCAACACAATCAAGAACCTCGATCTTGGCCTTGGTAGAATAATAAGTGCCGATCCTTACCACTTGCTGCGTAAAGTCACTCGTAGCCTCCTGAAGCTCGGCAATCTTCCTTTCCTAAGTAGATACCTCCTCCTGCAATTTGGCAACTTGAGTGCGATGGCTACCTAGTGCATCTTCCAGAACCCGGTTCGGACGGCAAGCTTCCAACGCTGCTTCCTACGCGTGTCTCTCCTTATGCTTCAACTGGCTGATCTCCCTCATATGTACGTCCATGGCCAGAGCAAATTCTTGGGTTGCTTGCGAGGAACGCCAAAATGAGTAAATACGATACCAAGAGATTAGTTTGACAAATAAGAAAGGTCGCGCGAACATACCTTCTTCATAGCCGCCCTAGATCGCGTCAGCGCCTGTTCCACTCCGCCCTTGACAGAGGCAACTCTAGACTCACTGGAAGTAGACTCTAGCACGACGCCCCAAAAATCAACGGTGTCCCCTTTTGAAAGATCTATAGTGGGGGGCGTCTCCAGCTTCCGCTTCTGTGTAGGGCGACCTTGCTGAACCTCATTCTTGGTTACCAGAGGAGGGTTTGAACTGTGGGATCTCAACATTCTTTGTAGCATGGAATTATTGGAAGTGTTTCTCTCACGGCATGGACATATGATGCACCCATGGTCAGATTTTGTACCGAAAAGGTTTCGCTTAAAATACAAGGTAGGGAGTATCGCCGGGGACTTACCAGAATTGGTCGGCTTGGAGGTGCTCGACATTTTTACAACAAGAGGCGATGCTTCTAGATCCGTAGTTTCGTGGCTAGAGCTTTGGGTCTGGCACTCCTCTCTAGGCTTCTCCCGCTCGTTGAACACCCTGCTGGGGGCACGGTCCTTGGACTCGATGTTCAGCAACACCTTGACGAGCTTTCCGCTGGAAGACCTCGAGTTGAAATTCTTTGGCACTGCACAAGATGACACCAGATGAACATTAGCAAGGTACACTACCCAGGATCGCAGATCTAGTTATACACACTGGAAAGGACCACAAAAAAAACAAAGCAAGTGAGGCTCTTACGGGTAGTGTTCCAAGCATCTAGGAAAACGTCCTTATGGATTTCCCCTAATTCGCCCAAAGAACGTCTTTCCATGAAGAAATAGCGTGACTGCCATCCCGTATTAGGGTTCTTGACACCAAGGATCTAGGGGTCATGGGCATTTCTAGAATGGACAGAGATCCTACCCGGCCTAGAAGTTACTACTTTATAAGCCACCAAGAACTCGCTCACCGTCATGGTTATCCCTTTCCTAGAGGCCAATTCATCTACACATCTGAGTATACGCTAGGTTGTGGGCATAATTTGAGAAGGCAAGACCCCTAAATCCCTAAGGAAGTCCCTAATAAAAGGGGAGAATGAGAATTTTATCCCTAATGAGAACGAGAACTCGGTGAAGCAGATCCACCCTGGTCGGATGCAGTCGATTAGCTCGTCCTAGGGGCAGTATGTCACAGTGCTGGGCGGAATGAATTGGACGGTGCGAAAAGGGGAGACTCGGCCATGGTTGGAAAGAAATGGGGTTTGAAGGAAGAACAGAGAAAGAGTTGATGAAGAAAGTACAGGAAAGAGGAAGTGGAAAAGGACGGAAGAAGATGAAGACGAAGAATAAGAAGAGAGAAGTGTGTACCTGATTTGAACAATTGAAGTGACGCCTCTGTGGCAAATAAGAGGTTAGGAAAATATTAATACTAAGTAATGATGGCCTGGCAAAATGATTTTCAAGGCAAGTGAACCGGAAATTGGAGTTTCAGTTCAATCCTAACTCCAAATTTCAAAATTTGAAATTTGAAGATTGAAATTGAAAGGGGTATTGTTGGGCCCTAATGATCAGAAGCCCACAGAATATGCTGAAGCGGCCTGCGAGAAGTCCAAGCGGTGAGCTTCTAGAAGACTGATCGAGTAAAATGGGTATCAAAGCGTGATAATCCGCCCAAGTATAAGATATACCCACAATATATCCTATGAAGATTACTTTTATCTTATGTAACGGAAATTATATCATAGAAAACGCGTATCTATCTAGTTATCTTTATATCTTTTAGGCCCCTATATATACATAGAGAGGGCCATACGTTGTAACATTCATGCACATATACATCCATACATAAATTCAATCGAATAACACACAAATTCAATACAATTTTCGCATTCTTTCTTTTGATTCTCGAGTTCGTATTGCTTAGTTCAAGCCCGATCTAGGCTAAGGGGTCACCAATCTCTCTTGGTTGATTTCTAGCTCTAACACACCCTACCCTCATTACAAGCCGAAATGATGGGAACTCTAAGCTTACCTAAGCCGAGAATCTTGCAAACGCGTCCTATGAGAGTTCTTTGTTTTATCTTTACGGGACGTACTTGCTTGATTTTCAAAACTGGTGCTAAGTGATCAAAAGGACGCTTGTTATGAGCTGAAGGACGTCAGAGCACAGTTCTAACAGTCAGAGGATTGTGATCAGTTTTTGGGACGTTGTGGTTCAATTCTCAGGGTTGCAGTGTTGTGTGATGAAAGGACGCCGAGACAGAGTCCTTTGCAGTTGTGAAATTTGAAAATGGGAAGGTGAACCATCTTAGAGAAGTTGAACGCAGATCTCGGGATATGTGTACCGGGTGCAAAACAACTGGTTACTTAGCAAAGAAGAATACCACGTGTGGGAACGCGGGTGGAGGAAGCCAAGTGAAAAGTCCCTATTACCCTTGACCGTTTTCATTCGTCTTCTTCCTATAAATATGTCCCTGCACAATCTGAAAACTCTTCTTTGCCTCCCTGTTGCTTGCACAAATCCGGAAATCTCTCAAAATCTTACCAAATCTCTCAATCCCAGATCTCGAAATCTTCTTATCTCAACCCCAATCCTCTCCTATATAAACCCTCTTCTCTCAACCATGGCCAACACTAGAGCTCCCATGAACACCCTGTCCTCTCCGTCTTCTTCGGCAGCGAGAAACCCTAAACCAGAAAGATCCTCAACTCCGGTAATAGGTCGGTCGCTGATGGACTCTAGAGGCCGACCCGCTGGACGACAAGATCCTCCTCGCCATCAGCACTCCTCTCAGTCCTCCCAGCGCCGCCCTTCCACCACCCCTCCAAAGCCACAAAGATCCCAACCTCCATCTCAAAAACCCCAATCTTCCCGATTTCAATCCAAATCTTCTCAAGAACGTTTCCAATTTCTGGAGAAGCCGTTTATCCCTGAGAAAGAGCAAGGGAGCCCTACCAAGTCCTCAGTCTTTAAACTTCCTGCTCAACCCTCTCGCCGTCCTCCTCTTGACCCTTTGATTGAGGACTGGCTTAAAAAAGAGCCTCGGACGCTCGCCAACATCTGCTTAAGGGCGTCCGTTAACAACCACCCTCCAAAAATCCAACGCCTCCTCCACTACTTTATGCTAACCTATGTCCATCCCCGCCTTGAGGAAACCAACCACACCAACCCTCCCTTCATGGGGCCGGGTATCATTTCTAACTCATTTGGTGGGACGGTGGACGAGCTCGCCAAACCTCTACCCGACATCATGGAGTTCATCGTGGCTCCTGCGGGCTCCGTCCCTAGCCAGAAGAGAAAGCGCTAATCCTCTCCCCCTACCTCTCAAAAGTCAAAGGGCCCTTCCTCTTCCCAACTTAAACCAGTCCCATCCTCCCCTCCACCCGCTCCCAAAAGAAGGTTGAAGACGTCCGCCGAGTTGGAGGGCGTAACTGAACAACAAATGGCAGCCATCCGCCTCTTCGAGCTACAAATCGAGAAAGAGGAGAAGGCGCGCCAAGAGCAAGCTGAAAAGGACGCCATTGCTGCGGCGATCCAGCAGAGTCTGCAGGAAGTATCTCTGCTCCCTCCTCCACCACCAAGGGTAGAGGACGTGACTCCTGCTTCTGGGACGGCTGTGGATCCGCTTGAAGCAGAAATGGAGGCAGACCTGGCCAAGCCTTTGCCTAAGGTCCAAAGGGACGCTCCTAAGCGCAGGTCCAGACCAGGGACGCTATGCCAACCATTATCCAATTAGAGGACTCCCCTGCTAAGCAGCCTCCTCCCCCTCTTGCTCCACTCCAGGTCACGCCAATCTCAGTGGCTCCCCCTAGCACCTCCTTTGCTCCCCCTCCCAAGGACAAGATAAGAACTCCCACTCCCTCTCCTCCAAGAGCTCAAACTCCTCCTTCCCCTCCTCCTGCTCCTACCGCCAAGAAAATTATACAAGTCCAGGGGATGACTTCCGTTGAAGTCCCCACAGAGTCCTTGGCAAGGACTCCAGCTGTGGACGCACCCCCTCATGTGCAGGCGTCTAATGCTGAGGATCAGGAAATGGTTGAGTCCCAGGAACAAGGGGACGAGGCTTCGGACGATGATGATGCTCCTCATCAAGATGAGGACGATGAGGAAGGAGAAGGCGAAGATGAAGAAGACGCCGGCGACGATGTTATTATCGACAACGCGAATAAGAAGAAAAGGCTGAAGAAGATTCTCTCTCCACTGCTTTTCGATGCACAGTTTCTTATAGAGAACGGCCGCACAGATTTCTTGGACTTGCTCGAGTTTCAAGGATGGACACATTTGGGCACTGAGGCTGCCGTGGTCGACCCCGAACAGGTTCTCCGCTTTTACTCAAAATTCGAAATATCTGAAGTAAAAGAGAAGCCTCAAGGGACGTTCGAGATAGATGGGGATGAGTACTCAATTGCTGAGGGTACCGTCCGAAACATGCTAGGCCTGCGCCTCTCCCCTGCTGATGCTTTGCACGACTATCCCTGTAAGTCATTTGGACGCTTTCCCCAAGAGGAAATCTTCAACAACATCTTTAATGGGAGGCAACCTTTGGCTAAGGTCAAAGTCGCCCACTGCTTGTCCAAGACAGGCGTCCTTGCGCATCACTTCATTGTGCGCATGGTCGTCCCCCGCCAAGAAAAGAAGTCCATCGTCCAGATCACTGACAACATTATATTGGACGCTTTTCTGAACCACAAACCGATCAATCTGGCGCGGGTTGTCTTGGAACACATGGGTAAGTGCACTGGTGAACGCCACTCGCTTCCCTTCCCTGGCCTGGTCAAAAGAATTCTTGAGCAGCAAGGTCTCTAAACTCCTCGAGAGGAGAAGTCCTTTGGCATTCACTAGGACGTAAGGCAAATCACCCAACCCCCAGTTGGCAAACTGCGGTGTGACGAGCCCCTTCCCTCCGTGAAGCGCCAATTGGCTAAGGAAAAGAAAGAGACTGAAAGAAGAGCCAAAGCTGCTACTGCCGCCAAAGCCAAGGAAGGAGAAACAGAAGAAAATTTGCAAGTGGTAGGGACGCCAGTAGAAGTTGTTGAGGACGCTGAAGAAGATGAAACTGAACGCATGAGTGGTGCAACTGAGGCTGAGAAGTGTTCCCAGAAGTACCTGCTTGGGATGATGATCGAGAACCAATGCATGATGATAGATCTCATCCAACAGGTTCATGAAACTCTCCATCAGCATACTGATCTTCTGGAACGCATAAATGAGCTCCTCGCGCGGAACAACGATCTTCAAGAGCAGACTCTTAAGGCTCTCGGCAAGCGTCCCCGGAAATGATTGCTCCTTCCCTTCCAACTCCTGAAAAATTTAATCTTTTAAAATCAAAGTGTAGTCCCTCATGCTAAAATCTTTACTTATGTGTGTATTGTTTAAAAGGGTTTGTCATCATCACAAAGGGGGAAATTGTTGGGACGATATTAAGGACGTCATTCATTAATATCTAACCAATAATGATCGTCCCTAGTTTTGATAATGACAAACTCAAAGGTATTTGATAAGTTGTCCAAGTGTTAATCTCAGGTAAGTCCAAAGGACGCACATGAGCAAAAAGGACAACAAGTGAATGAGAGTCCCTAACTCTGTAGGGACGCATTTCATCAGAACTTCCAAAGCTGAAAGTAATTGGCGAAGTCCCAGCGCAGATAGGATGGCGTCCTCATCAAGAAGGGACGCGCGCCAAAATACGGACGAAGTTCAAATTTGAATCAAGGCCGCCCCAACATGATTACATCATACTCGGCCGTAGTCCTCAAAAGGAAGCTTCCTTTGTCTGGGCACGTGTAGACAATTCCAAAGATGTCGCTTTCCAAGCAATGGTCCCCTATCCACGCGGAGGCTTCCCAAGCGTCGACAGAGTTGACTTCCTCGAGATGCTCATCGCACCGTTGATGGAAGATCAAGGATCCTGCCAAGTCTCAGAGGACGCTAGAGGACAAGAACCACTTCCGCTATAAATACCCTCCAAGGGGTATGCATAGCGGTGTGGACTTTGAAGACTTTCTCTCAAGCTCTCCCGAAGCATTCAAGTTCAAGAACGAAGAACAAGGAGACCAAGTGAGCTTGAAGCAAGAGAAAGAAAGTCCAACCACATCAAATCCAAAACAAAGCACAAAATAGTTAGAGCTGTAGTTTGTCTCTCACAACGAACTGTGAGAGACGTGTGTCATAGCTTCCTTATAGCTAAGAGAGTTAGGTTACTTGTTAGGTGGAAAGGAGTGTTATTAGTGAGGCTAAGGAGGGACGCTTAGCTCAGTGAAGTGTAATGACTCGCCTGAAGTTGTAAGGACTCTCTCTGAATAAGATAAGGACGGCTATTGAAAATCCTCCAGCGGAGGTGGAGGTTTACCCATAAGACTAGTTGGTCTTAGTGGGGTTCCTCTATAAATACTCGTGTCCATTATCTTATCTTGTTTCCTGTTAAGTCTATTTTCCGTTGCACCTAAGGACGCCCTTAACCCAGTTAAGGACGCCCATTCTAACAGACTTACGATCCAACACTAAGAGAGTTAGGTTACATTGTTAGGCTCAAAGGAGTGTTACTAGTGAGGCTAAGGACGGACGCTTAGCTCAGAGAATTATAACGACTCACCTAAGTTCTAAGGACTCTCTCTGAATATGATAAGGAGGGCCATTGGAAAATCCTCCAACGGAGGTAGAGGTTTACCCATAAGACTAGTTGGTCTTAGTGGGGTTCCTCTATAAATACTCGTGTCCATTATCGTATTTTGTTTCCTGCTGCATTTAAGGACGCCCTTAACCCAGTCAAGGACGCCCATTCTAACAGACTTACGATGGTATGAGAGCAGGCGCTCTAGAATGTGTTTGAGTTGCAGGAAACATGGAGATAGAACCTATAGGTATCTCAAGTGCGAAGCCTCCTCGCCTCACAGACGGGAACTTCAACCGTTGGAAAACCAGATTTGAGAATTTCGTGCGAAGTCAAAACTACCAATGTTGGCTGGTGATAAGGAACGGAGACCTCAAAGTCCCTACTGCGAAGGTTGACAAAGAAGAAGAATGGGGTCCCGAGGAGTTCAAACTCATGGAGACGAACGCCAAGGCTATATGTTTCTTACAGACGTCCCTTTGCGAAAGGGACGCTACCCGTGCGAGCAACCTATTGACCGCTAAGCTCCAATGGGAAGCTCTGGAGAAGTACCACGTTGGGAAGCCTAAGATGACGGAGGACGTCCAACTTGAAGCAAAAAGGGACTTCTACAAATTCAGAATGCTCCCAAATGAGACCATCACTGACTATTCCTTCCGGTTTGAAGCATTGCTAACCAAGTTGAAGAACTTGGGTGTCATGGAGTCAGAGATCACTCAGAGGATGAAAGTTCAAGTGTTGATCGATAGACTCATAGGATTGTGGAACTTCGATAGGATGACGTTCAAGGAAACCCAAGCTAACAAAGGACTGGCCATGGAGGAAATCTATGGAAAGCTCAAAGGATATGAAGCGAGAAGGAATCAGGACTTGATAGAAATGGGAAAGAGTCCTCAAAATGAACTAGCTCTAACTCTTTGAGTAAGGACGCCAGAGCATGAACAATATCATCAAACGCAAAAGGAACTAGCCTTCATGCTTGAGGCCAAAACTCAAGAGCATCAAGAGAATCTTCGTCTTCAAGCTTTGCTAGAACGACAAGGGAAGTCAGAATAACAAATTGCTGAAGAAGATGAGCTAGCCCTTTTGCACAAAACTCTCCGTTCATGGGCTAAAAGAAGCAAAGTTCCAAGGATGAAGATGCCTTACAAGAAGGAGAGTCCCAAGTTGTCCGACGTTGATATGAGGTAAGTGACATGTTAAAAGTGTAATAAGAAGGGTCACTATGCTAAGAATTGCAATTCATGACTTTCAGCAAAAGATCTCAAGAAGAAAGCCCTCATTGGTGCCTATGAGGCAGCATGGGACGACATAGACTTAGATGATGAAGAGCCGTCAAATCAAGTGGCTTACATGGCTGTGGAGCACGCTTCAGACTCTCCGAGGGACGCCTCTGAAGCCGAACAAGAGGTAACCCACGAATGCATGATAAGCTCTCTAGACAAGTGTTCTAAGCCCAAGCTTATCAAACTCATCACTCAAATCATGCAGGAAAGTTATGCCATGAAAGAAGAACTAGAAGAACTTGAATCAGAAAATATTATTGTTGAATGTGAAAGTTGCAACACTAGGTCTTTTCAACTAGAGTTAGGGCTGAGCATCGGTCCAAAACCGGACCGGACCGGACCGGACCGGGGACCGGATTCTCTAAAATATATGGACTGGGGACCGGACCGGAAAACTCCGGTCCGGTCCGGTCCGGTCTTGTTTTGGACCGGATTTTTTTAAAAAAAAATATTATTTGAATTAAAAATTAATTTTTTATTGAAAAAATTATAATTTATTTAGAGAAATTATATATAAATTATGAAAAATATAATATTATTAAGTATATAATATAAATATGAAACTTAAATATTAAAAATAAACTATAAAAACATTAAAATTAATATATTTTTAATTTAAATTTAATTTTTATTTAATTTTTAGGGAAATTTGCATTTAACCACCCCTTATTTTACACTTGTTACATTTAACCACCCTTTATATTTTTTTTGTACACTTAACCACCCCTTATTTGTAAATAGTTGCATTTAACCACCCATTTGACAAAAAATGGTATTTTCTCAAAAATAAATGACATATTTGCTCTTATTTTTAATTTTTGTTATATAAAAATAAAGGAATTATTAAGCTCATATAGTATCTCCCAACTGAAAAAATTAGTTTCGGTTCCTAAAACTTTTCTAAAGTTGTATAGTTGGTTCTCGAATTGTATCTCCCTACTAAAAAAATATTTTTGAATCCTAACACTCCTCTAACATTGTACAATTTTTTTTTTGTTGAGACCCGATCTGAAATCAATGGGTCAAAGAAAGACCCGACTAGGTCATTTATTGGATAAAATTTGAAACTTAAGATCTGATAGGTCTACCCGAAACACTATTTTGTAAAAATAGGTTATCCTTCGTAATTGAATAATTTAAACAATTTATTATTAAGATGGATACATAAATAATACGGAGTACTTTTTTACTTTATTATAATCATTAAATAAAACTAATTCTATTAATAGTTACGTAAATCCAAATTCATACGAACCTGAAGTGAACCAACCTGAAATGAACCAACCAGAACATGTAATAGAGGGAAAAAATTTTATTATATAAACTATGGGTGGTTAAGTGCAACTATTTGTAAATAAGGGGTGGTTAAGTGCATGAAAAAATATATAGGGTGGTTAATGACAACAATTTGTAAAAAAGGGGTGGTTAAATGCAAAAAAAAATATAAAGGGTGGTTAAATGCAACAAGTGTAAAATAAGGGGTGGTTAAATGCAATTTTCCCTAATTTTTATAAATATCCGGTCCGGACCGGACCGGACCGGAACCGGACCGGGACCGGACCGGCGACCGGATATCTAAAATTGATGGACCGGGGACCGGACCGGAAGTGCCTCGGTCCGGTCCGGGTCGGTACCGGTCCGGTCCGGTCCGGTCCGAAAATCCGGTCCGGACCGGATTTTGCTCAGCCCTAACTAGAGTCCTCTCAGAAAGAAGTAAAGTCCCTTAAAACTCAACTTGTGTGCCTCAATCTAGAAAACGCTAATCTTAGGGATGAGGTAAAAGTTTTAGGAAAGAGTCATGTGACCGAAACCTTCAAGCCAGTTGTCTTTGTCCCTGCCAAGAAAGGTCTAGGGTATGAGTCTAGCTCTAAAATTTCCCTCCTTAGTGACTTTGAGGCTAGTAAGACGACAGAGCTAGAGCTTGAGAGAGAAAAGACTAAGAACCTAGAAGAACGCATAAGATTTCTTGAAAGTGGTGAGAAAGGGAAGAAAGATTATTACACAAACTCCACAAGCCATAAGATTTACAAGAAAATTGCTAAGGGAGAAGGTTCTAAGGTGATTAATCCTCAAAAAATGGAAGAGAATAGAATTCAGCATCCTAACAGAAAATATTATCTCGGAAACTATTATAGGACGTGCTGACATTGTGGCAAAGGTGGTCACTACAAGTATGAGTGTGCTAAGTTAAAAGAGGATCTTGAGAATGGAAGAAAGGCTAGAAGTGGTAATAGGAACGCTAAGCCAAAATATGCTAATAGGACGCATGCTAGTGTGCTTGATGCCAAAAATCAATCTTCTAGGAAGCATGTTAGAAGGACAAATGATGTGAATGTGTATGATTACTTGCCCATGAGAGAGATGTACCCATGTAACGAACCAGGGAAGGGCCACCTTGCTTGGGTCGCAAAGAACTAACTCTCTTTTTCAGGTGGAAGTGAGAGGAAGCCCGTGTATCATTGACAGTGGCGCCTCAAATCACATGACAGGAAGCTAGATCCATCTCACTTTGTTAGGACGCTATCAAGGACGCTTGAGTACTTGGTAGTGTGCCCACAAAAACCGTCCCTTAGTTTTGATATGAAAAACTCACTTTGATTCTAATAAATTTGTCCAAGTGTTCAGGAACACCAATGATAAAAGGACAACAAGCGTGTGGAGCGTTCCCTAGGCTTAGGGACGCTAGCTACCAGGAAGTAAGGACCAGCAAGAGACTACTTGAGAAAGGACGGAATCCCAAGCAAGTAGGAACGCAAGAAGAGCGTCCTTACTTACTAGCCGACAGGATGACATCACTCGACAACATTTGATCATCCAAGGACACGTGGAGACCGATCTTGTAGCAGAGTCCAACACTACGTGGCGGACGATCCTGTAGCAGAGTTCATCAACACGTGTCGGCAGATCCTGTAGCGGATTCCATCACACACAGCTGGATATAGGAAGCTTCCTCATCACCGCCATACTACGTGGAGGAAGATCCTGTAGCCACGTCCATGAAGGGCATGATCGTCAGAAGAGGAAAGACGCCCTTCCCCAAGTCCTATAAATAGCCCAAGGCATTTATTATGACGTTAACGCTTTCAGAGAATATTCAGAGAGAATCAAAGGAAAATGACTCACTCAAGCACACGAAGAACAAACTCAAGAACACTCAAGAACAGTTCTAGGCTTGTGATAGATCGAGTGAGAATTGTAACCCAAACCACAACTTGTTTGTAACTCAGAAAACCCGCATTGTAGGACGTAGGGATAGAAGTCCTTTAGAAGATTAAACTCGCTTGAGTTGTAGGCTTAGAGGAGTCCTTTACTAGTGGACTTAGGAAGAACGCTAAGTACCAGAGAACTGTAAAGACTCGCCAGTACAACTGTAAGGACGTTTAATATAAAGGAAGAAGCTATTCAAAAATCCTCCAAGGAGGTAGAGGTTTACACTCAAGGACTACTTGGTCTTGAGTGGTTCCTCTATAAATCACTGCGTTCATTATTCACCTGTTTAGTTTTCAATTCCGCTGCACAACTTAAGGACGCCCTTACACCTCGTAAAGACGCTTGACCAAGGACTCCTTTACCTAAGTAAAGGACGTTCCTCAGTTTACTAACGATCCAACAATTGGTATCAGAGAAGGTGCTCTAGATTTTGTTGAGTTGCAGGTGCAAAATGGACATGGAACCAATAGGAATCTCTTTTGTGAAGCCTCCGCGCCTGACGGACGGCAACTTCAACCGTTGGATGATTAGATTTGAGAACTTTTGCAGAAGTCAGAACTATCAATGCTGGACAGTAATTATGAAGGGTGACCTCAATGTCCTTGCTGACAAAGCTGATAAAGAGGACGAGTGGGGTCCTGATGAATTCAAGCTGATGGAAACAAATGCTAAGGCAATATGCTTCCTTCAAGCGTCCCTTTGCGAAAGGAACGCCACCAGAGTTAGCAATTTGGCAACAGCCAAACTATCGTGGGAAGCTCTCGAGAAGTACCACGTAGGAACTCTTGAGATGAAGGAGGACGTTCAGCTCGAAATCAAGAGAGAGTTCTATGCTTTCAGAATGCTGCCCAATGAACCGGTTAAGGACTACTCATACCGTTTTGAAGCTCTTGTCACCAAGATGAAGAACTTGGGTATTCCAGAAGCTGAAGTTTCAATGAGGAACAGAGTCCAAGTGGTCATTGATGGACTTACAGGAGTCTGGAACTTCGATAGAACTACGTTCAAGGAAAATTCAGCTAACAAGACTCTAGATATGGAAGAGATCTACGGGAAGTTGAGGCGGTACGAAGCAAGGAGGAACTCCGATATGGTTGAGCTAGGACGGAACCCCCAGACAGATCTTGCTTTGGCAACAACAACACTAGAGTACGCTGAGTATCTGCGTCGCCAAAGAGAACTTGCTTTGATGGTGGAAGCCAATAAGAATGAGAACCGTGAGAAGATGCGCGTTCAAGCGTTAAAAGGAAAATGAAAGCAAGTCAAATGAACAGCTTGATGAAGAGGAAGAACTTGCTATTTTGCATAAGGTTCTCCGTATCTATGGCAAAAGGAACAACTACTTCAACAAGCACAAGATGCCTTACAAGAAGGAAATTCCCAAGTACACAAAGGCAGAAATGAAGGAACTTACTTGCTACAAATGTAACAAGAAAGGACATTTTGCCAAGAAGTGTACCACGGGAATGTCCTCTAAGGAAATGAAGACAAAAGCTC